>JAVQJF010058969.1:0-73957 GCA_036023855.1 Gadopsis marmoratus
GGATTAGGAACAACCTAAACTTAACAGCTAATATCTGAGGGCAGCACGGTGGGGCGCTGGTTAGCTTTGCTGCCTCTCAGTCAGCAGGTGTAAGTTTGCATGTCCTCCACATGTCTGTGGGGGTTTACTCCGGGTGCTCCGGATCCTCCCACATAGGCCTTAAAAAAGGTTACGCTAAACAGATAAAATACCAAATAAAATGCAGAAAAAATATAAATACATGTTTGTGTGCTTTGACCGTGTTTCTCTTCGTACTGTAAGAAATGAAAAACATATAGTTTTGAACTATGATATGAATGGTATTGTAAAATTCAAAGTTGTCCATCTGTCCTTTCTGCTGTGGTTATATAAGTCAAACATTGTCCCATATAAGGAAAAAGACATGACACATCCTGGAAGTTAATAAAAGCAGGTCAATCCTGCCTTACAAAAACACAAGTAGAATCAGTGGTTTTAACAAATCATGAGGGTTCACATTCTTAAACCTGTTTTCTATGATGTACCTCATCTACCAGCAGCAGCATTTCCTTCCTAAACCAGTTTGGTTTTCTTTTGTTTCCATTTCAGCAAATTTCCTATTATTTAATCCTGATATATATACTTCACACAGGCCGCTCATAAATATATTAGCTTGTGGTCTTTCACGTGTGGATTACAGGGATTCGCACAAATAAAACTATCCTTACAATTTAAATAATATGCTTTTAACATTACTGAGAAAAATGTATGGATTTTTTAAAAGAATGAACACTGGGGCAGATGTGGCTATTGGCTTTTCTTATGCATACGATTAATCATGTGATCATGAGGTCTCTGTACTTGTCTTGTTAGCTCTTAGTGCTGCATTCGATACCATTGACCATCACATTCTATTACAGAGACTGGAATTGAATTGGCATTAACAATAACAAGCTTCAAGGGCTGCATATTTTCACCTATGTAACATTACAAAAATCAGGCACATCCTGTCTCATAAAAATGCAGAAAAATGACACTGCAGCTCTTGTGGGGTGTTCCCGGTCTGCAGTGGTCAGTACCTACCAAAAGTGTCCAAGGAAGGAAAACCGGCATCCAGACCCAACATCTACATCCCTGCAACCTCTACGCTCATTGATGCACATGGGGAGTGAAGGCTGGCCCTTGTGATCCGATCCAACAGAAGAGTTTCTGTAGCTCAAATTGCTGAAAAAGTTAATGCTGGTTCTGATAGAAAGGTGTCCGAACACACAGAGCATCGCAGTTTGTTGCATATGAGGCTGCATAGCTGCAGACCGGTCAGGGTGCCCATGCTGACCCCTGTGCACTGCTGAAAGCACCTACAATGGGCACGTGAGCATCAGAACTGGACCACGAAGCAATGGAAGAAAGTGGCCAGGTCTGATGAATCACGTTTCTTTTACATCATGTGGATGGCCGGGTGCGTGTGTGTTGTTTACCTGGGGAAGACATGGCACCAGGATGCACTGTGGGAAGAAGGCAAGCCGGTGGAGGCAGTGTGATGCTGACCAAGTACACCCCTTCATGGAAACGATATTCCCTAATGAATAATAATGAGAATCTGTGGGGTGTGCTGGTCATACAAGTCCAATCCATGGAGGCCCCACCTCGCAACTTACAGGACTTAAAGGATCTGCTGCTAACGTCTTGGTGCCAGATACCACAGCACTCTTTCAGAGGTCTAGTGGAGTCCATTCCTCGACGGGTCAGGGCTGTTTTGACGGCAAAAGGGAGACCTACACAATATTAGGCAGGTGGTCATAATGTAATGGCTGATCGGTGTAGACTACATACAATTTTATCAAATTCAAAGAGCTTTATTGGCATGAAAGCTTCTAAAAACAATGTTGCCAAAGCATCAAAATACACTGTGCACAACATTAAGATTGATATATAATAATTATATATATCCTCTGCATGTATTTGTGTCTAGGTCATTCACTGTCCTCAGGTTGTGGCATGTTGATATTGGACAGCAACGTCTGCCGACTCTGTGTCCTAGGAGTGTTTCTTTATTCGGAGAGGTCATTAAACTCTTTGAAGTCTGAGATTACAGAGTTGAACTTGTTAAAGTAAATGACCCTTATTTCATCTCTCTGTCTGTCTCACAGACTTCACAACAGTCACAACAATAACAATACAATCTAATTGGTCTAATTGACAATAGAATATAATTCATAGATAAAATCTTGTTATTTGTGGTGTTTATTTGTCTCCACCAACAAAAACAATGAATGCACCAATAGCAAAGTGTACCACTGAGCAACTGGTCCGGACCACATGGAGCACGCGACGGACCACTGACCACTAGCTTCAGCGCCCCCTAGCGGTAATAGCCAGTGATTCATGTTAGCGACCATCTGCAATCGCGAAAAGCAGATTGTCCCACCGCAGCCACCGTAGTTGTTTCTGATGACAGCGTTGCTTAGTCTTCGTAGTCAAACATGGCTGGTAAAGGGGGCAAACAGAGTCGTTCGGGCTCTGGGTTTTCAGGCAGAAAGGGCGCCGGTGAGCAGGAGGACGCGGAGCAGCCGCTGCAGGCTGTCTTAGTGGCTGACAGCTTCAACCGGAGGTTTTTCCCAGTGACCAAAGACCAGCCGAGGGTAGGCAGAGAGCTAAGCTAACTGGTCCGCTAACGCTAGCTAACCGACGCTCGTGCTGCAAACGGCGACCGGGCTGCACGGACACCGATGAAACCATTTATGACATAGCTAACGGTTACTTGATTGAACTGTTGTGTTTGTTTCGTTTAATGATGCCCGGGGACGTATTTTCACTTTCCACCGTGAGTATGTACAGTTACAGTACACTCAACGTCATCTGTCACGTTGTCGATGTTGACAGGCGTTGCTGCCGCTGGGCAACATTGCCATGATCGACTACACCCTGGAGTTCCTCACTTCCACTGGGGTGCAGGAGACGTTCGTCTTCTGCTGCTGGATGGCCGGTAAAATCAAGGAACACCTGCAGTAAGTTTCATGGGGTTTCCCGGGGCCTTAGAAAGTATTAAAAGGTATTAATCGCCATTTTACGAGGTATTATGTTTTGGAACATAGATTCAGACAGACTGCCTATGATTTAATTTAATTTATGGCCAGTGATGTATTTGTTCGGCCAAATAAAAATGTTTGTTAATGAAAATGTTTTGTTAATGTGTGTGTGAGAGAGAGAGAGAGAGAGAGTGTGTGATTATGTGACCATTATTACTTTTAATAAACCTTGCCTTTGGGTTAGTCACCACTTTATTCTGTTGAGTTGTGTTCCCTCCCGGGCCGATCTGAATTATGTGCAATCTCGAAATAAATGTACTGGTATAGTGCTGTAAATGTGTGTGTTGCTGATTTTACAACATGTGGCATTGCAGTCCTAAAATATGTTGAAATGGTCCGGAATTTAACTTCAGGCTGCCTGCATATACCCTGCTTCACTAATGCTGTGTGATTAGCCACATCTGCATGAAGTGGTCTCAGTGAAAGATGTTGACCTGTGTCTGACAGGAAGTCAAAGTGGTGTCGACCCACCTCTCCAAACACGGTCCACATCATCACCTCAGAACTGTACCGCTCCCTTGGCGATGTGCTCAGGGATGTTGACACAAAGTCGCTCGTTCGCTCGGACTTCGTGTTGGTTTATGGAGACGTGGTATCGAATATTGACATCAGTCAGGCACTGCAAGAGCACAGGTAAGAGATAATCTAAGTGTTCTTTTTATATAGAAATGACAATATTAGTGATCCCCGGCACTGGGTAGCTCTAATTCTATGTGTCATTTTGATTATGCACAGGCATCGTCGAAAGACAGACAAGAACATCTCCGTGATGACGATGATTTTCAAGGAATCATCTCCAGGCCACAGGTCCCGCTGTGAGGAAGATGATGTCATTGTTGCTATAGACAGCAAGAGCCAGCGGATTTTACACTACCAGAAGACGCAAGGGCTGAAGAGGCTACAGTTCCCCATGGTAAGCATTTCACAGTTGATCACTTCACTAACCCTCTTGTGCTTTATTTGGATTATGAATGGTGTCCCTCTTGTTTGTTTGGCAGAACATTTTCCACAATGGAAGTGATGAGTTTGAAATCAGACACGACCTCCTTGACTGTCACATCAGTATCTGCTCCCCACAGGTTAGTTTCCAAACAGAGACGGGTGCTGTTGAGCCCATCTATACCGATTGAGCTAACGAGGCGTTTTCCTAATTTTTCAGGTTGCTGAGCTTTTCACTGACAATTTCGACTACCAAACTAGGAATGACTTTGTCAGAGGGATGTTGGTCAACGAAGAGGTATTTCGCAGCCATAGTTATTTTTATTAAAGTTTGGATCATGTTATGCCACAAATTCCATTTAGTGTAGCCTATGCCATATTTTCTTTTATTTCTGTTTTAGATTCTGGGCAACCAGATACACATGCATGCCACCAAAGATGGTTACGGTGTCCGAGTGTCAAACCTTCTCATGTATGATTCGGTGTCGTCGGACCTCGTGCGGCGCTGGGTCTACCCGCTAACCCCCGAGGCCAACTTCATTGACCAGAAGGGACGGAGCTGCACGTATTCTCGCCACAACGTCTACCGAGG
This sequence comes from Gadopsis marmoratus, assembly GCA_036023855.1. NCBI lineage: Eukaryota > Metazoa > Chordata > Actinopteri > Centrarchiformes > Percichthyidae > Gadopsis > Gadopsis marmoratus. The sequence continues at coordinate 4,579 of JAVQJF010058969.1, forward strand.
GTCCGGAGTCAGCCTGGGCCATGGCAGCCAGATGGAGGAGAATGTTCTCATTGGCTGTGACACGAGTATCGGCGCTAACTGCTACATTTCTAACAGTGTCATTGGGAGCAACTGCACCATAGGTGAGCTCCCTGACCGGCACCATCCGAACTAGAAGTAAACATTTGCGTATGTTTTTGAAAGGAGGAGATTATATATAAGTATGTCATACAAGTGGTGTTAACAGTCCCCATTTCATTGCAACAGGTGACAATGTAAACCTGGACCACGCCTACATCTGGAATAATGTCCACATTGCCAGCAACGTGGAGATCAACCAGTCTGTGGTCTCTGACAAGGCTGTGGTCAAAGAAGGCGTGACACTGAGTAAACAGTGTGTCCTGGCCTATAATGTAAGCCATGCATATATTATCATCAGTTGTTTTTGATTGTTATTAATTAAAAGCCGATTTGTGAGGAACTGCTTTCCATGTTAAAGATGCATGCACACACTTGAGATGTTTCAAATGTTTCACCTGTAAATTTGAGTCTGCCAGCACACGTAAAATCATAATCAAATATTACATTTGTGAGTTTGCAGAACTTCTCTCCATGTTATGCTGCACGGGAGAACTTTTGCATGTTGGGAAGGTTCATGCAAAGAGCTAATGGAACAGATGTTGAGGATTGTATGTAGTAAATATCGTGTAACACTGTTAGCAGCAGATTCAACCATCGCTGTTGAGTCCTTCTTCTTTTGGATGATGTGATTGATTCTGTAGGAGAGAGATATTTTTACATTATTATTATCCTTCGCGTTCTGTGTGCCAAGATTATTCTCTTAAGTGCATTGTGAAAAACGCTAGCATTTGGCTAAATCTATGGCTTCCACTATTTTGCCACATAATGTGCTGGGAACTGTTTTGAAGGTGGTGATTGGACCAAACATCTCTCTTCCCGAGGGCACTGTGGTGTCAATGCACCATCCGGAGGAGGAGGAGGAGGAGGATGATGATGAATTCCTCAGTGACGATGCCGAGGTTGGTCACCATAAAGACAAAACCAAACTGAAAGGTGTGTATTGACTGTGTATTGACGTATACATGATTGACCCAAATGCTTCTGGTAATGAACTTTGTTTTCTTCTGTCCTCCAGCATTCAACCCAGCGGAGGTTGGAGCAGAGGGGAAAGGCTACATCTGGAAGGCCAGCAGTGTGGATGACACAGAGGATGAGGAGCTGGCGCAGTTCCTCTGGGGTAGGATATCAGAGTGACTGGCTTGTTAAGTCGATCACAAACTTTGTAAAACTGGCATTTGCCATGATGCTGTAGTCCACGTCCCAGCAGCCGTGGCTTTTGTTTCTTGTGCACCAGGTCTGGTGTTGAACCCAGACCCTGAGAGTGAAAGTGAGGACAGCGAGCCTGATGGTCCTGATGATCCAGTGATCCCTTCACCCGAGATGGATGATGTCAAAGGTGAGAGATGTTGTGACTGCCCTCTACTGGCCAAAGACACAAAATACCAACAACAAAACCATAGATAGTCATCCTGATTAATCTGATTCCCCTCACAAAATCAGTTCTGCTAAATTTTAAGGGGATGTTGAACTTCAGACCGAAGATCGATGATGTGTCAGTGTTTTACAAATACATTAGATACCAGAATTAATCACTCCAACTAACTATAATTTGCATTTGGCTTTTTTTTAATGTACTAATTGTTTACAAAATGTCAAGATATGGAGCTCTTAGTGAATAAACTAATTGTTTTATTCCTGTTTCACACACTCATTGCATTAGATGGTGCCTCTGAGCAGTAGCTGTTTTAATTTTTAAATGGAGAAAGTCATACAATTAAATTTTTTTTCTCCCCTAAATCATTCTGTGCTGCATTCATCGTGTTTGGTTGCCTATGTTTTGGGTAATTTCGGGATATAATTTGACCCCACTTTCTTTCTGCTAACATGTCATTTTAAATGGCTGTAAGTTCCTAATAATCTCCAAGGAAGCTTTCTGCAAAGAACGATGTAATTTAACACTAATTATAATAAAAACAGATCTTTCAGTCAGGGCTCATCAGGTCAGCTGAACATGCATTAGTCTACAGGCACCGTTCAACATACACTGAGAATAAAGTTTGCCATAATGAATATTTACTAGGATTTTATTGAGTGTTTCTTCTGGAAATCAACATTTGCTTTTAAACTCAAGACAGTTAACTAAGCGTCTGTTTATTTCAGGAAACTTTCTAGGAGCAATGATTAGCAGGGTTCGTACAAAGCCTTGAAAGTTTGGAAAATGCAAAATTTTAAGTTATTTTTTCAAGGTTAGGAATATGCTGAATTCAAATGTACTCCTTGAAAAAGGCTTGATTTTCAACATAATCTGGTGCTTCATCATCGACACAATCATTCATTTAACTAAAAACCTTTTTAATATTTCAAATGAAACGATCCCGTCATTTGCTTGTTGTTTCCTGGCGTTTATAGTAACAATTAAAGAAATGTTTGGTTAAGGTACCTTGAAAGCTTGAGGTGCTTGAATTTGACTCTTAAAAAGCTGTACGAACACTGTATTAGGAAAAAACAAAACCCGCAAAATAGGGTTATATATGACCTCCTTTCTGACTCTTCTTCTTTGGCGTGTTCACTTGTAGTCTTCCAGATGGAGGTGCTGGGGACTCTGCAGAGAGGTTTGGAGGAAAACATCAGCTGTGACAATCTTGTACTTGAGATCAACTCTCTCAAGTAAGTGGGGGGGGGGGGCTTCAAATTTGCCTGCATTTTTGTGGCTTTCTGTCAACGTGATTGTTTTTGCACATTCAGTTTGAAACACGCTTTCTCTTCAGGTATGCCTACAATATCAGTCTGAAGGAGGTGATGCAGATTTTAACCAGAGTGGTGCTGGAGTACCCTTTCCAGCAGCAGGGCCCGCATCTTACCCCATCACAATACGTCACTCTGCTCCTACCTGTAAATATGTGTTTGTTTTTTACAGCACATTCATGTAAGTGTAGATATGATAGAAATATTTGTTTTAATAATTGTTTCTTTTCTTCTCAGTTACTGAAGACATGGGCGCCAGTGTTTAAGAACTATGTGAAGAGAGGACAGGACCATCTAGACTGCCTGTCTGCCTTTGAGGAGCACTTCCTGGATCAGGAAGGTCACTGGGCCGCTATGTTCAAGGTCAGGGTCAATCAACACTACCAAGCACACTCCCCCACAATCTGCTCACTCTTACAAAGGTTGAACTCAGGTTGCAAGAAAAGATGTTGGTCAACGAACATCAGGAACCATGTAATTTAGTTGTTCCTCAAGTCTGGAGCTAAAGGTGCTGTGGGTGCTTTTTTTTTTTCCCATCCCAGGTCCTGATGAACATGTACCAGCTGGAGATCCTGGAGGAGGACATGATTCTGCGCTGGTTCTCCCAGGGAGCCACCACTGACAAGAGCAGACAGCTCCGCAAGAACCAGTGGGTAGGTACAGCACAGGACACCAAGCTTTGACACAATTTTTTTTCTTCTCATTTGGATCCTTAGCTATTTGAGTGAGTTGCAACCCAGTTCTTACGTTTAAAAGTGTAATCCTGCTCGTCCACTGTTGATATGTTTGGGGACATTATATCACACAATCACAGCTGCGATGTATCCAGCCATTGGTTCCTTCAAATTCAGGAAAGAAGGCAGCATTTGAAGGAGCCTTCGAAATGGGACACCCTTGTCGTGACGCATTCGGTCTTCAAATGCATCCTTTTGAAGGATGTGGCCCCAGAATTGAGACACAGCTTATGTGTGATGAACAAAACCAGACTAGCAAGGGGAAAAAAGCTTTCAACTTGGCCAATAACATGGTGTTATCATTAATCGTATGGGTGAATTTTTAAAATGTCCTTTTTCTACAAAATCTAAATACTAAAGGTAATGACCGTAGTCAACCAGTGACTGGTTTGAACTATAATCTTGAGTTTGTTCACTCATCTGACCTGACAGCAGTGTGTTTTACTGTATATTTGACAAATTCTTGACTCCCCCATAATTTAGATATTTACATGTGATTAAAGTACTTCACAGCCAAATTTTCAATTTGTGCAATTTATACATTTCTAACTACTTGAATATTTTGTTAATTGCTTTCATTTGTGTCTTTTTTTTTGTTCCCCATACCTATGAATGATCTTGAACTTCATTCTTAGACTGTAACTGCAGTTATTTAACTTATCTAGCAGCTCCCTTCTGATGGGGTTTTTTTTTTTTACAGCTTCAAAAATTCATCCAGTGGTTGGAGGAGGCTGAAGAGTCTTCAGAGGAGGAAGCAGAATAACGAAGAGCATTACAAGATGACTCTGTAAACCTAAAGAACTGTTGTGTGAATAAAGGGATCTAGGCTGTTGGTGTTCTCTATACAGCAGCTTTCTGCCACTAGTATCCATCAGGACCTTCTCTGTACAGTTCAAGCTGACATTTTATCACAGTGCCACATCATGTAAGGGCCGTGTGCTATATCAATATCCAAATAAACAAGAAAGACCCTTGGATTGCTTGGAAATGTCTCACTTTGTTGTCAATACAACATCTTATTGAAGACAACACCGTTGCTTCAAGATCTTACAAAGCATTTATTTTTTATTAAGACTAAGATCACATTTAAAAGAACGTACAACAGTAATTAGCACCAGTTTTTTATACAAACAACACTGACTGCACGCCATAAAACAAAGACAATGATCTAAGAGGCAGAAGATTAGACTAAATTGACTGATTTTAATTCCATTTCTTGCTATCAACAGTAAAAGTGAAAGAATGAAAATAAACGATACAATTTGTGACAAACTGACAAATTATCTAAAATTATATAAGTACAATTTCATAAAAAAAATAAAATATTTCCTTTTGATTATAAAAGCTTTTAATGTTTTTAAATTCTAAAGTGAGTGAGTCTCAAAGTAAACTACCCTGCTTTAATAGAGTTGTTTCATCACTTATAATTATGGCCCGGTGAAAGCAGAATTGTTTTTACAACTTTGAGGTAACATGATCAGGTTTCAACCGGATTTGTACTTGGCATGACATGCTGCTGTATACTGTTAGGCCTATGAGAAAGTTATCTTGTAGCATGGCTCCTTTCTTCCCTAAGTAGACTCATGGGCTCAAAGACCATACTACCATACTCAGCTTGTGTAGGATTTGGGTATATAGGGAACTTCTACAAGAGATAGTATATTTCCAGTATTAAATGTGGTCGCCCCAGGGTGAGAAACAGAACAACATTGGACACAAAAAATAGAAAATAATTTTAGTAAACACAACTATAGAAAATCCATAGTTGACTGGTTATGCACAAGAATTGTTGCCTTTTCAGTTTTGTGAATGTGTTTTCTGAAATGTTGATGTTTTCAGGCTTGTTGTTGTGTTCCCAAGTTTGTTAATGCATCTTCTAAAATGCAGTTTCTCTAATATGTTTTGTCCAATGTTGTTGTTTCTTGCCCCTCAAGGCACCTGTCAATCACCCCGTGACAAGAAAATACCTGTCCGCAATTAAGTCTAAACTGAATCAAGTTAGCATCAGGACGGTGCTATGGAATCTACACCTGAGGCAGTACTGGGACACCCAAAAAGGTGGGACACTTTAATCTGCAGTATCTACTTTGATCGGTCATCCTGTTTTCCCACCAAGTCGCAGATGACCTTGGCTAGAAGAGAAGCCCCTGTGAGGCCAGTAACAGCAGTCAGCGTCTTCCACATGCTGGCCGACCTCTCGTGCCTGTCCAGGAAGCTCCTGTGGTCAGTGGGTATCAGGATATACTTGCGGCCGTCCCGCGGCGCCTGCAGCCTCATCACCTGGCCCCCCTCCAACACCACCTCACCAAAACCAGTCAGGGTGGTCCCCACCCGGAGCAGCTCCTCTCTCTCCTCCATCGCCACGGGTTTCTCCCCGCTGAGGCCCTGCATCACCACGTTCACCAAGCCCTCCTCAGCACGTCTTTCTTTGAAGTAAACCGTCTCCAGGCAGCACCCAGAGGCCTCCAGAGGGGTTTGAACCTTCACATACAAGTTAGTGATGTAGGCTCCGGGGCTGACCAAACTGAAAGCCACAGAGTTGTTGGTTTCTTTTCGGTTCATTGTCTTAGACTTCCTGGAAAAGTAACCAAACTGTTATTAACAGGCTAGTAGATTGGTAAAGAGACAGGTTTTGAGTTTATTCTTTAGTCTCATGTACCACGTCCTGCTGAGGGAGTTCCAGTATTTCCAGTGCTCCTCCACTACTATCTTCTGCATCACACCAAAGCATCTTGGGACAAACTGGCTGGACAGAGGCTCCCCATCTGCCTGGACCAGACCTTGAAACAGATATAAACTGTAACATTTTCTGCAGGACTGACCCCCATTCAGAACTGCATTTAGAAAAATGTTCATTCTAGACACGTCTGTACCTTCTACAGCAACATACTGAAGTCGCTTGTTGGGAGACGCTTTCAGGACTCTGACCAAATGTTGATCTGGCTTGAAAATGGGTATTTCCTAAAATGGAATATAAATACATTTTTAAAAAAGCTCTCAGGTTCGCATTTTTTACATCATTACAGAAGTAGAGCTGCACTGATGCACTCGCCTTCAGCTTTTTCAACTCTTTTTTCTTTTCTTGGTATAAATGATAGAAGAGGCCCGAGAATGCAAAGCTGGATCCGGCACCAATCAAAACCAGGTTCGCAGGAAAGTCACCCATATCTGTGTTTATGACAGGTAAACAACATACAGTCAGGTCAGCGGTAACTACCGTACACATCGAAATGATCAGTGTAGAAGGACGTCGTACGTTTATGAAGTATAATTAGATAAAGGACAGAACAAAACGTACCTGGCAAAACTCACATAAGTCGAAAACAAATTCTTCAGTGGCACTGGTTACATTTCCTCCTTTGTCCCACGTTACGTCACGTTTCACCAGCCAATAGGAAATTAGCAGCGTTTGCAATTAGATTTCTCACCACCAGACGGCAGCAGTGTCCCGTTGAAATGACTTTCTTGCACGCTTAAATTTACGCTGTTCAGTTGAATAGTTTAGTATTGTCCTAGCAATGTGTGTAACCTGACTTGACAGTCACTGAAAACCAGTGGGAGAAAATTATTTCAGTTCATTTACATTACTTAAGTAAAAGCAGCAATACCACACAAGCAAAACACCCTATTACAAGTGAAAGCCCATAATAAAGAAAAGACACTTAAGTAGAAAACCACACGTATTGGCTACAACGTATACTTAAAAGTACTCATTTTGCAGAATGGCCTCTTTCAGTATTATATTTGATGAATTTAAATGTCAGTTTTACTTTGAGTTGTCATTTTGGGTTGTTAAATCTGCAACCATTTATAAAGTGGTCACATGTTTTGTATGTAAAATCTGAAAAGTAACTACAGGCTGTCATTTTCTCTGAAACGTAGCAGAGTAGAAGTAAAAAGTTGTATAAAATACCTCAAAAAGTACTTTCCACGGCTGCTTAAAACATACTATGTGATGTAAATGTTCACATCTAGTCATCTTGAGTTTCAGATTAAGAACAACACACAGAAGACCGTTGACCAATTCATTGTGCCCAGTAGTAATGACCCTGACTTGACATAAGTTGATTCGGGGTCTTCTTTCCTCCCTTTTTTGATCTTTTTGTACAGCCAAATATTACTTTACATACAATGTCTGAATAACCAGACTGTAGGACAAAGACTTCTGCAGGTGAAATGAGTACTGAGGGAGGAAATAAGAACAAATCCTTTAAAAGATTCTTTCTTGTGGAGGACTATAATTTGACGTATTTGAGTGTCCAATATGATTCAAATTAAACAATATGAGCGGGGGGGAATCACTCTTAAATTGAACTATTCACTGCTTGCTCCCACACAGGTGTTTTCAATGACTTTGGCTGATCAGTCCTCTAGTCAGGTGGACGTTGGGAGGAGCTATGCTGGAAATGTTGACGCGGTGTCGCCAGACTCTCGTCACACCAGTTTAATGCAGCAGGTTTACTGCTTGTTTTCATGGTGTGATACTGAGTGATGTTGACTATCTGAATGATGCAGTGATGAAAGCGATGATGCAGGCTGTGACGTGCCCCTCCTCATTACAGGTTGCATCTATGGGGTGTGAAAACCCCCTCAGATTGTTCTATTATAATGACTTTTAGAGACCTTCAAGAGGTCAGTCTATCCAGTATTTCACAACGTGGGAGAAAAGTCACAATAATTGTATAATAATTTTATTAATTATAGTAAAGCCGAGTGATAATTTTCTTCTTTCTTATTGTGTTCATCATCTCATGACTTCTCTGATTTAGGTCCAGATCACCTGAAGCAGTTAATCTTCTGATTATGTTTTTACTGAAAGTTGCCAGCGCTGACCAACACAATAAAACCATAAAGTAAAGTGTCATAGACTTTGCCAGCTTCCCTTGTCCCTGCCTCTCTCTCTGTGTACTGAATAGCTGACTATGTTCTCTTGGCAAACACTGTTTAAATGTGAATGCACAGCTGTTTTAAATCCATGGTCGTATTTTTCCCTGTCATTTGCATGCTCTAGGTCCAATTCAGGTCAATTCCACAATTGGCAGTGAGGAGAGGAGAGGCAATTGATTTAGCGCTGCTGTTGTCTCCGTGCTATACTTAATGCTGTAAAATATCTTTCCTTGAGTGCTCGCTGAAAGTAAAATTGCATTCAGTTCAAAAAAATAATGACGTTTTCTTATTGTTGGAACACGTTTCATTCAAACATGAGAAACCTTGGTGCTGCGTCGCCAAGGTTACATGAAACAAACCCCTCTGATGACACCGACAACACAGACAGTCTTCTATGTCTGTAGAGATATGAGGTGTCTTCACAAATGGACTAATAAATCAGGGCAAAATGAAACGTCTGGCATGACCTCGTCTTTGGCAGATGAATAGTTGTCTCTGGATCGTCCTTTCTTACTTCTACAGCTCTAAATTCCCTCATACCCTGTATTTGTTTTAAAGACGCACACACCCTTGGCCTTTCCTCTCACTGAGCAGTGAGAACGGACAAATGGCACACTGCTTCAGAGCAGCCAGCTTGGATGTTTAAGCCAAACTTCTGTATTTCTCTGTCGTATTTCCCTTCTGTATAAAGTACATTTAAGACAGCGGATTGGGTGGCACAGGAGCTGTAGATGGATTTATCAAATAATAAAGGATGGCTAACACAAATCTCTGTTGGATGGATGGTAGGAATGGGAAAGATGTTAATAGCTACTAAAACATATCTGCCTGCCTGCAGTTTTGGTGACTTTCACGTTTCCATTTTAAATGATGGATAACACGACTGAGAACGTCCATTCAAAGGGTTTATGGAACACTGTCAGCACCCGCGAGAGAATACCAAAAAACTGTTTTGAAATATAGCAAATATAGCAAATCAAAACAGAGCTGTTTTTCTTCTCCTCCTGAAATGAAATATGGCGTTTCTGTGACTGCAAGTTTGACAAAATGAAATAGCTTTCCTCATCTCATTGTTTTATTAGGATTTACTGTGCACTCACAAACAAATTTACATTGATTTGGGCTTCCCTGCTGGGAAGATCATTTCCCTCTGATCCTCATTTCAGTTTGATGAGTTTGATGTACCTTCATAATTACCACCATTGCCCCCCCATTACAATATCTAGGGCATTGACTTCCGACGCCTCTATCAGCATCTCAGTGGACCCCACACATTGCTTGTGAGGATGCAGAGTTATGTTTCAGCTTGTATTTTAAAGGCAAGAACATCCCACAATCATTTTGAGCAATTAATGCTTTTATTACAACAAATGAGTCAATTGCGGCCTCTGATTGGCACCATATTTCAGACTGTTTGTCATCATGTTTAGGTTTTGCAGATGTAATACGATTGCTTCATGGCCGGAAGATGTTGCTGATCTAGCAGTGCAACCTGTGCTAAAAGCTAAAAGCTTCCCCACTTTTGAGCAGAGAAGGACGACAAATAGAAGAAATGGTGCACATGTTTATCCACTTTATAAGCAAAGATCATCTTTATGACAGAGGAATTATGAGAAACGTGTTGTTAATTTTGAAAACAGAGCTAATTAGCATGAGAGAGGGGCAAACATTAGTGGTATCAAATGTTTGCTTTAATGACACCTAAGTAGCACAATTATTTTGACTGCGAGAGGACTAATTTCTGAAATAGCTTGCAAGTTAACTCACTGTGGAATGAAATGTGATTGGACGCTATCATGAACGATGTTAAAATGAAATGCTAGAAGTGAGGAAGCGTGCACACAGATCATGGCTGAGCACAAGAAACTATAGGGATGGAAATGAGCTTCCTTCCCCCGGAATTCCACATGATTCATTCAGCAGAAGTCGAAAGCCCAGACGTTTGACTTGCATCCCAGAGGACGGTTATTCTGACATCCCTCAAAGCTTTCATGTGCCTCGGTGAGTCACCCACTGATAGTAGAGCCAGTAAAACGCAAGGTAATGCACATGCTGCATGGGAAACAAGGATCGCGTCTGTGCGTTGTTATCACGAGTCCTCATGGATGGAAGTAAATGACACAATCCTCACCTTCACGCCATGCACACTGATGCATGAGCACACGATGACAGAGCAGAGACTAACACGTGCACGTTAATCACTTGTCCATTTGCAGAACTTCTATTGGGAGCAGAGATATTCTTCAGTCTCCCCACACCATTTTTTTTGTTTTTCTTGGATGAGTTATGAGCTTTAAAACTCTCTGCTCTCCACAGTTTGGTGCGAACACTTCACATGCCTGCATACGTGCGTGCACCATGCATCACTCTCTGAGCATATACAGCAGGATTATCTTATCTGAGAGCGACGTGTCAGCTATGACCAGCTCCACAGCTGGGAGCCAACTGAGAGACAGGCAGATTTGTATTGCATGTGCCTACATTCTTCAGCCAATTTTATGGCTTTCTGCAGAAGAATGGCCCCTGTGACTGATATACACTGCTCAAAAAAATTAAAGGAACCCTTTTTAAGCACATTACCGGTATAAATATCCAGCATGATTTTTTTTCCCATTGAGATCTAATTGTTAGGAAAAAAACAAAGGCACAATCATCTACTACACAAATTTGGAGGCATTAGTGTTTTCTGTGAAGTAGTGGATCATTGTACCTGTTCGGGCCTCAAACTGCTAACAAATCACTGCCCCAACTAGACTGTCTAAAGTCGAAACTGTCTAAAAAGGTTGGAAACCACTGGTTGAATTGTGTTTTACAAGCTTATCATATGTTTTATGTAAATTAATTAAATTAATTGTAATCTGTAGAATGACTAGTAAAGATGTCAAGTTAACATGGGGGGTAAAGAGTGCAATATTTGCTTCTGAACTTTGTAGTATAAAAGGAAAGTATAAAAATAGACATATGGTTTTACAATATACTTTCGTGACGTTACACGATAACATTTCTGTCTTTGTGGCTACGACGTGTTGACGCCCTGAACCGTTTCTCTGGTTCCTTCACTTGCTGCTTGTTGAAGGTAAAACCCGAGGAGGAGGAAGAAGAGGAGGAGGAGGAGCAGCAGTTCACTCCACTCCGAGCTCAGCAACGCAGAGACCTGCGGCGGATTATCGCCCCACTTTAAAATCCTTGACTTCAGTAGTTTCAGTGTTAGTGTCGCTGTGTGCAGCGAGTCCATCCCTCCGACGGAGGACATGTTGGCGGAGGTTTCAAAGAGCGTGTTCATCCTTCTGCCCTGCGTGCTGCTGGGTCCCGTGAGTATCTGTGTGAGAGCACTTTGCACTTCTCTCATGACTTGAACGTCGGCTCCTTTGGCAACGGAAGGCGGACCCACGTAGATCTTTGATGCCGTGCAGCGGGTCTGGATGCAGGGCGTCACTGCTCAGCCTGAGCGGAGCTGCGGACAGTTCAGTTAGTGATGGTGCTGCACCGAGGGAGCATCTGGCTTTGGTTCGGTCACTTTTTTTTTGTCGTCATGTCTTGGAACAAATAATGTTAAAGTTTAAAAATAATAAAAAATAAAACAAAAACCCCAATCACCATGCAGCCTCCTCACATCAGCCTCCAGGCTCAGCCGCTGCTTTGTGTGTCAATCCCACAACCGCAGGTGTTTTAAATGACATTTTCCGCCAAAGTTATTGGCCAGACTGTGTGATTGTTCTCCTGTGCACTTCTATGTCCCGGCTGATGTCTTTTCATGACCAGGGTTAAGGTGGATTACCAGGAGAAGAGTCACTCCCATGGCAAAGGCCTCCTGTGTCCTGCCTATGTACCCACGACTGTCATCTGCAGAGAAGAATGCATGATGATGATATTGCTTTTACATCTGCATTGTGCGCCACGCACTCGCAGACAGGACTGTGTCAGTGTCTCGGTGTAGGAAGTGAAGAAGGGGAAAGGCTGGCAGTGCTGTTATTGCTGGCGGGGAAGGTATAAGGGATGGTCATGATAATGGAGTGCGGGAGGTTTTCTCACGATACTCCAACTTGCACTGCTTAAGGCAGATCTTATCCGTCACTGACAACATCTTCTCCAGTCCTGGTGCGGAGGTGCACAGTGGGTGGACACAGGACGTTCTGTTGCCTGAGGAGTAAAATAAATCAGAACCACAATGAGGGAGTCACCTTGTGTGTGTGCGCGTGTGTGCATAGCTACATACTACCAGTCTGATTAATTCCCACAGAGAGAAGACTCATCCACCTAACTAACCGCAATAAATCTTCTGGTCCTGCAGTGAGCCTGTGTACTCTGTGGTGGTAAACCCCTCGTGGATTCAGCTTCGTGTTCACGGCTGGAGGTTCCCTCCTCGTCTTCAGAACCCTCGCATGCAAATCTAAAGAATGTGATTGTTGAATCGCAGTCAAAAGATTGATTTTGTGTCCGCCATGTGTGTGTGTCTGTGTGTCGGGCAGAGGGCAGAGGGCGATTAATGGCAGCCCGGGTCAGCTCATCGCTGGAATACACCAGTGGAGAAAATAGATGCGTTTGCCTTGAGATGTGAGGCACTGTTGAGAGGGCGCATGTGGCATAACTCATGCAGTCTGTTCTACGCATTCACTTACAGACAAATGATCTGTGACTGACGTCCTAAAAATGTCACTGCGGCCTAAGAGATATGTAGAAAAACGTGTGTAAAATGTTTCTCTTCACAGGTGTTTTCAGTGCAGAATCAGATGTGCGACATGGTGAAGGAGATCGACAAGGAGAGGGACATGTGTGAGACTCAGATTGAGAACAAAACCACAGGTATGTGGTTATTTTTTTTTTCTTTCATTGTCCTGGCTGCACTTATTCTGTTTTATCCCAACTCGCTTAATCCACAAGTTGGTTCTGGTCGAAGTGACACAAAGAGCTCTAAAGACAACAAATGCTGTCCAAACCTCACCTCTGGCTTTACGTTACACCTCGTGTGTTTGGACACTGTTTTCCAGCCGTTTGTCACTCATGTGCCTTGGTTCAACTTTCAAGTAAACTTTCTAATTGATCAGACTGGACCTTTGCATTGGCATTAAATGTTATTTAGAAAAATACAGCGGTAACACTAATGAATCTCACTTAGCTGATTGGCCACGCCAGTTTATTGTTGACGAAGCTGGAAATGAGGTGGTTCTAAGTGGGGTGTTGTGTACGAACAGCACGCAGCGCATCATTATGTTCTACAGAGATAATTGTTCTTCATTGAGCCTGTATTACCTCTGTGTGTAACCGAAAACCCGCGGATCCTAACTGCAGGTACCAAAAGAGTCTGTTACTTTCACGCAATGAAAAAGTCATTAAACGCTCATTGTCTTTTTAATTTAGATATCCTTTTGCTTCCTATAGATTCCATCAAATGTAAAATGCTGCCAAATCGTCAGGGTGATGGTGCGAAAATCACCTGTAAAACTGATTTTTTCATAGCGACGAAACGCTGAGCAGGTGTGAAATTTTAAAAGTGCTTTGTCCTGATTCTGCGTTCTGAGCCAAACAGGTAAGTCACAGTGGGCTGTTGAGTTCAAATAACAGTGTGTAAAGAAGGACGGGGAGCTGTTTTATTAGTCACGGTGGCGGTGTGTTAACTCAGGTCATCCACTGTTATGGACAGCTGACTAGAGCTACCACATTTCGGCTGCCATGGAAACTCCAGCGCTCAACTTTCACCTGATGCAGGCTGCCGTTTGTCACTGGAATGGAGTTATTACACAACAGTTTTGTTGTTATCTTGATACATTTGACAATTACAAACACGCTTTTGTTGTCCTCTCTCTGTGTGTCTCTGTCAGGTTGCACTGGGACGTGGGACAAGATCACCTGCTGGCCCAGTGCTGATGTTGGTGAGGTGGTCACCATCCCTTGCCCCAAATATCTCTTCTACTTCTCCAGGGATGTTCATACACGTAAGAATCAAGTTGATAAAATAGGTTGTGTGTATGAGGAGAGAAATGGGGAAGGCAAGCAGGTGACTATATAGATATTTTTGTGTGGTGGGACAGCAATCGCACAGGTTTTCCAGGTCTTTTGTCGTAAAAGTTGAGGTAGACACTCCTAAGGCTTAATTTCTTCAATTACCGTTCAAGAAAATATTTCGACATAGTTACGCTATGCAAGGAAGAGAAGCCAAATAAAGAAAATTAAAAACGGGACAAATAAAACGCAATACTTGAGTAGTGATGCGCTGCCGCCAAGTGACCAGAAAACCAATTATTGCAGGTTTTAACTCAAATTTGACCGTGCTTGGTGTGTCATTCAGGACCCACGATCACCTGTTGTTTCTATCTGTCCTGACACCCCATATCATATCTTAGAATACAGTCATAAACAGCTTCTTCCTCCTGCACCATCCACCAATCAAAGGCACATTCTGTTTATCTGTGCTCCTTTTAATCTACAAGACGCGTCGGTGGGAAGTTGGACTAATTATGAGTGAGGGGAACCACTCTCTGGAGAGTGTATTTACTGAATTGCACAGTAGGTCCTGAGATCATTCCCCTCTGAGTTTCACATATATCTCCAACTCAGTGTGTCATTAATTACCACACTGAGTTGATGGAGTTGTTTATTTGTATTCAGCTGGAAGAGTGGCTTTAATTTCAACTCAGAGCCTTGGGGAAATGTTCCTTTATTGGAGTTGAGGCAGCTTGAAATTTGCTCGTAAAAACACCGGTATAGTTCTTTGATAAGCCATAGACTACTTATAGGCTCCACGCAGGATTTTCTGTCAGAACAGCTGTCCAAGATGTCCAATGAAAACCCATATAGGTCTGTCAGATTGTGCCTGACTTTGCCTGTATTTCTGTGTTTGGCACCAGTTCGGTTGAGGACACTTAACTGCACACCCATAGATGTTCCATCACCTTTGCTGTAATTTCAACAGGCATTAAGTTAAAGACTTCATCTGAAAGTGAGTGCAGTGCTTTTACACATAAGTAACAGACATGGTTCCTGCCCCTGTAATCTAGCCAGCATTTTCCCCATCGTATTGAGCACATGAGAGGGACCATGTGAGGGCTCGGTGCAGAGAAGAAGGGTTTTCTGGGAAGCTGTGATGTGATGCAGATGGGAGATTGTGTGACCTGAGAGAGGAAAGCACTCCAGGCAGGTGAAGAATCACCAGATTTGTGGGGCTGAAGGCAGAAGAGGTATATTTCACTGACATGTCAAACGTTCACAGGATCAACAGGCGCCCACTGTGCAGGGGCCGGGATTTAGCAAAGGGGCCTTAAAAGAAGGGGAAGAATTATAAATCATCACTGATGTGCATGATATCAATTATGCTGTAAATCAGCAAATGCAGGTGCTGGTGAAACGCACTCTGCTCTCAGGTCATGTAAGAAGGGCCTAATTAAGGGATAGTGAACGGCCTGGGATTCCGTGCCTTGTAAATGACTGTTGCAGTTGGGTGAGAACCTTCTAGTTCTCGTCAGCATTACAAGAACTAAGAAAAACAGCCTTGTTTGTGTAGCTTGACCACTGTACATTTAGCAGTTTCTTCATTTAATTCTGAAAAGCTTCCAGATCCCTCAGAGGTTAGAGAAATATTATGTAAATTCCTCAAGAAGTTTCCCTTTTTGAGAGGGCATGTAAAAAGAATGTCGGTTTAGCTCCTTGTACTGACTGTAATGTATTCACAGTCAGTCAAGTTACTGACACATCCCGAGCCATTCATTTTATAAGCCTCACACGCAATAAAGCAAGCATTATGAAACATGGCGCCACAGTGATTCAGGACCAAGTCATAAATTTAACTGAGATAGACTTTTGGCATTCTCATGAACTCTTTACCTAGTAGGTCTAACACAAACACGGAGCCATTAATCTCTTTCAACAACACGGGCGACTCACCCTCTCTGCAAGCTCAGAGTGACAGAGTGCCTGGCTGTCAATGGTTTCACGTAGATGCCATAACTCTGTGTTGAGCCGAAGCTAATCATTGCATGTGAATATGAATCTTCCTACAAGATATAATTAGGAAGGAAAAAGCACTGGACTATAAAACATTGACAGAAAAGCCCAGATTTAATAAAAAGCCTTGTAATTAAAACAATGACTGGGTGATTAACTCGTTTGAGCTCTCCCCCTTGTTGTGCATGACACTGAAAATCCTTGGGGTCATGTTTTGGGGGACGATGAAAGCATTCTTCTGGCAATCCCTCAAACAAGCCAGATACAGTGGTGGCATGGTTGAAACAGCAGGGGCTTATCATCGCTTTTGTGTCTTGTCATGTTTTTTGGGGAAGCTAAGCCACCATCTTCTCTGCAATAAGCCACTCAGGTATTTGTGAGCTGGCTGTATTTTAATGCCAAATACGTTCTAAGACTTTGGATTGTCGGTGATTTCCCAACTTGGTCTTGATTTGATAGCGGTTGTGGAGTGATATGGTTGGGAAATGTGAGGAATGTCCTACATTTCGATATCTACAGGAGAAGTATTCAGTGCAAGGATCAATTTGTCGCCAACACACGCAGATTTCTTTCTTTACTGACTGGAAAGGAGATGAGGAAATGCTACAAATACATATTACACAATACGATGTGTGCCTCTTACTGCTGGTTACAAGATTAGATTTGCCTCATGAACATGGCAAGAAGGGTTTTCAATCTAATTAATGATTTGCGCCTCATCTGAACTTTGAAGATTTTTCGTCCTATTATGTAAAATAACTAATCCATGGCTCTACACACCTGCACATGCAACACTTTTAAAGAGGTTATTGTGAATTACTTGTATGTGCTCTAGTCCTTTTCACATCTTAGATTAGTGTTTGACATTTTAGCCTTTTATTGACAGTTATACAAGACAGACAGGAAATATGGGAAAAGAGAGTGGGATTGGGTTCCCAAATCTTAACCACCAGGGTTACCACAACATATATTTCAATTGGTTAAGTGGTGCACAGATACTGAAATAGCTCTTTGAACATTTACTTTGGCCAATTTGTTAAAAGTCATGGGACAGAGTACATAAAATACTTACCACCTACTTATTCTTTTTTTTAAATGCACTCACTGCACAGCTGTCATTTATACACAATGCAAGGGAGAGAGAGTAAGACAAGACACAAATATACAAATCCATTCACTTATTTATTTGTTTCTGTATCCATTCATTTAATCCATAGAATTTGTTATTTTCTACTCTACTCTGCAAAGCTCTACTCCAGTCCACAGAGCTCTAATCTACTGCACTCTACTCTTCAGAGCTCTAGTCTGCTGTACTTTGCTTTACTGAGCTCTAGTTACTGTACTGTACTTCACTGAAGCTTAGGGTTAGCTCTACTGTATTGTACTTAGCTCTAGTCTACTGTACTCTGCAAAGCTATGCAGAGCTCTACTCTTTACTACTGCGCTCAAGTCCACTGTACTGTACTCTAGTGAGCTCTAGTCTGCTGTACTTTACTATACAGAGCTCTATTCTGCTCCTCTAATCTCCTCGCAGATGTAAGTGCCTTCTCCTCTTTTTATGGTCAGTCTAATGCACTTGGATCTTTCACTTCTGCCCCCACGGGCAGGCCAGGGTAAAAATATTGCTCTGCTCGACTGTTGGCCTCCCGGTGTGTGCGGCCTGAGAGTAATTAAGAAAGAGATGGAGGAAAATACACATGGGAACCATCTTGGCATGTCTGAACCAGTGTGACGACTGATCCCCTTCAGTCATTCCTTCCATTTCCTTTTAGTTTTTGGGTGTATTCCAATGAGACATATACATCGCAGTGTGACATAATTAAGTGTGAGTAAATGTAGGAGACGTTTTGCCTTCTGGCTCATACCACCACACCCCCTTCCCCACTCAAAACACCCCCAAACACACACACGCACACACACGCACACACACGATTAGAATACATTACTTTGAATTGAAACACACATTGAATCTGCCACAGCAGCAGCAAGAGTAATGTTAAATATTCCTTCTATCCCTCTGCACGTTAGGTAATTTGTCAAAGACCTGCACTGAAGATGGCTGGATGCCAATCAGCATAGACTCCTATATAATGGACTGTGGATACAATCCCAACAACACCATTGGAGATAATACGGTCAGTATGACAACCAGGGTTATGAAACCCCTCCAGCCCCGTGTTGCTACTGCTGCTGGGGCTTCATGTTCAATGCCAGATTAACTGTTTTCAGTAAGTGTAACTGAATGTTTTTGCAGGGAGAATTCTTCGACGCTATCAAAGTGGGTTACACCATTGGCCACAGCGTGTCGCTCATTTCTCTGATGATCGCCATCATCATACTGTGTCTCTTTCGGTAAGCAGATTCATCAAAGTGCCACTTAAAGCTGGGGTAGGCAAAATGTGTGCAACCAATTCAAACCTTCCACTTCTCCCTCTCTCTGCTGCCTTGTATCATTCCACTAAGCCCCTCCCACCAAACCCACAACTTTGACCGGCAGCAGAAGGAGTCGGTTCCCCTGTGAAACCTCATGCTTCGTAGGACTCACTTGCCACAAGAGGTAGTGGAAATGTATCGCAAGTTGCAGTATTTTCTGTCATTGAATCAGTCTTTCACTGTCTGAAGACGTGCTTGTGCATCTGCATTTGCACAACAGTCAATACGGACGTGCCCTCTCTCTGTAATGACCTGTCACTGGCCAGAGTGTCCCGTCACGGGCTAGATTTTCTGAAGCCTGAAAACAGAGCCAAGAGGAGGGGCTGAAGTAGAGGTTTTCTCTCAGACCACTTGAATTACAATATGCTACACGGTTATTATGGAATTTTTTCCCAGTGACGCCAAAAAAATACTGCCTACCCCACCTTTAATGTCCCTGTATAAAGACAATCGAACGCCTTTTTCCGTCATTTAGAGTGATAAAAGCCTGACAATCTCTTATTTCACTCCAGACTTCCTGCATTTTATAGAGGTTTTACAGTGTTTTTCACACAGTAATGTGACTCTGCCAGATTTTGTGGGACAAGATGTCCAAATGTTATATTATCTGCTGTTGCAACATTTCTCAAACAAAGCGGTCAACTGCAGGTAGCCATAAAGTCAAACCACTTAGATGGGCTGCTGTTGTTCACAGCATGTTCCCTTTTGACCTTCAGTTCTGTGGTTGCACAGAAAAGGTATGTCAGAATCAGGTTATTGCCAAAAATATTTTCACGTACAAGGAATTTGCCTTGGTATATTGATGCATGTCAATAAACACAGTAAGAAATAAATGTAAAGAAAGATAAAATAAGTGCTGTAAGTCAAGAAGCATACATAAAAAATGCAATAAGATATGAAAAATAATTTGATAATAATAAAACAACATGTACAATATGACTGTTATTGTACATTGTTTAAAATTATTTGTATAATAATCTTTGTGTGTGCATGTTGACATGACAGCACTGATCATTAGAATATGTTTAAGTGGCTGGTGTGTGTGGCTTCTAATAAACAACCCAGTGTGTTCAGTTGTGTTTGCATTCGCAGTGTTTGTGAGTTGCGGGCTAAACAACGAGGGATGTGTTTACTCCCAGGACTTAATAAAATGGCAATGGTTTGGACTCTCGAGCAGAGGCACAGGATGTGAACAGTGTTTGCTGTTTATGTTCGGCTGCAGACGCCATGTTCAGGCAGCTGGCCGATGCTGTGTGTCATCACACTCGTCCCGCTGAGATGACTCGCCTGATGGGTTTACACAATTCACCCCCAATCATAAGCTCACCGGGAAGGCATTTGTTTGAGAACACCCAGAGGAGAGAGTTTACATTAGTGACATTTTCTCTGCGAAAAAACCCTGATTTGTTCTTGTTTACCTCTGTGCTGAATGTCAAGTCAGGGTTTATCACATTTACTTCTGTCTGATAAATATATGTTTCACTGGAAAACTACATCCATATAAAGTATGAAGCATACAGATAGCTTTTACTGACAATTGCAGGGTTTATATGTAGCTTGATATTTAGATAACAGCCCAGTAGGAGCACATTAACAAGCAATAGTAATGTATAGTGAGTGCTTATAATGACTACCTTCCTCAGCTAAAATACACATTCTTTCTGTGAATGTTTGCCCCCCTGTAAGATAATTCAGTGAAGTTTCTGTTGAATATTTTCTTGATATTTATTCCAAATGCTTGCTTTGGTGCCGTAAACACACTTCATCAGATGATTTTCAGGATGGTTCACGTAAACGGTTAATTTGAGATCTTTGTTATCCATGTTGCTTTTCCTTCTTGATTTAAATCATCTAACTGTTGATTTGTCTCCTCTTACAGGAAGCTGCACTGCACTAGAAACTACATCCACATGCATCTTTTTGTGTCTTTCATACTGAAAGCCGTGGCCGTTTTCATCAAGGACGTGGTCCTGTATGACGTCGGGGAGACAGACAATTGCCAGTCCCCTGTAAGTAAGCTGCACACACTGTCCATTTTATTAGCGGCGCCGTACATTATTATTGATTAATTTCCCTGCATAATCAAAGGTCCTGCATCATAGATCAAGTTAACTCATCCATCTGATGTGAATGCAGCAGCCGGCTGTTAGTTTCTGTCCTTAGATGAACCAAACGGCATCTATTTAATCACTCTCTCAGACTTTACTGACTATAATGCTTTGTCTCTGAGTTTACTTAACGTTGAGGCTCTCAAGTGCTCGTGGGTGTAGCAGTATTTGCCAAGTCCCTTCCACTCCTGAGACGACGTTTTTTCAGTCATCTGTCCAGCAGGATGTTGTGAGAGTTCCTGTTTGCTGAACGTTAAGCCTGACCTACAGAGAGCTTTGTCAATAAATCACATTCAGAGTTTTGATATGTAGTTTTAATCACTTCGTCTTGACAACATGATCACAGCGGCAATATGAAAACGCCATAAGTGGCATGTTAAGATAAGGAGTTGGATAAGCTACTGGATTGAGCGCAGTTTCATATAATAAGGCTATTCTATTCTTATTTGATTGATCAAGTCACCAGATCTTGCTCCAGCTGAATCCACTGCTTTATTACCAGAGAGGATTAGATCAGCAGACTGTAAATCACCTGCTTTACTATCTGCAAGTGCTGATTGTTAATGGCCGAGTTTAGATATTCCCTCCTCAGGGCACACAGATTGTCCTGGTCCAAACACAGCTGCAAACCCTCTCAACTGTTTCTAAACTCAACATTATAAAAGGGGATCTCCAGTCGATTTTATTTAACTTTCATATTTGTCATATGCACAGTAATTACAGTGAAGCCGTCGTTGGCAATGAAATTCTTGTTCGCGGGCTCCCTGCAACAATGTTCATACAAAATTTACAAAAGAAAATCACTCGACTAAAAAGAGAAAACATAAATAGAGCAGAAGTTAAAATATAGGAATAAAATAGAATATATATAAAATAGAATTAAATAAAATAGAACTATGTAGACGTTTTATTATAACAGAGATTAACACTAAGAAGTTGGGAAGTTTACATTTGAACAAAGCGTTGGTTGATATCTAGGATATGGACGAAACTAAGTTACAATGACGCACGTATGCATGCTGGTACTAGTAAATTTCCATGGAAATGTATGCTAGCAAAGTAGTAGTAACTTTGTTTAAGATCACAGCGGTTCCAGCTTCTAATAGCAAACGCTCATTTTATAATCTGAATAGTAAACCAGAGCAAGATGAACGATGACAGAAACCCTCAGCGGGAGGTTGCATGAGTATCACAGGTTAGTGGAACAGAGGCTAGCATTCGAAGTCACGTCAGTACTTTGTCTCTCTATGATGTCTCTGTGCCTTTTGAAGGAAGTAAAGTAACCAAGGTGTTGTCATCAGTCTCAATGGCCAATGTTCAGGAAAAGTCACATAGTCTCGCTTTAAGCTATTCAGTAACTGTTGCAGAGCAGGCGTCGCAGTGGATCAGTGTTACTCACCATGTATCTTTAATGTTACACCTACTGAGCCATGAGCAACAGTATCTTCCCATGGCACTGTGAGGGGCTTTAGATAAAGAAAATTAACGTGAATCTCGAATACACTTTGATTGCAGATTTAATTAGCCTGGCAGTCATAATCAACCATAAGATGACCCCTGTAGAATTTCCTCTAATTATATCATGCTCATATTAATTGTGATATGGACGGTCTCCTCACTGCTGCTTCTGACAAGTGACTTGCTAAGCTTAACAGAATAATTTTCTTCATCAATAGTGAGTCATCAATACTAACTTTAGAGTAATTTACTAAAAACCTTTTCTGTGTAGCCTCATCCGCTGGCAACAGCATTTGTCTTCATCATTTGAATTTCAATGGAATTGCATTTATCTACATTGACTGGCAATGCTAACCACTAACATCCTGGTTCTCCGGTAGGTCGGCTGCAAGGCAGTGGTGGTCTTCTTCCAATATGGGATCATGGCAAGCTACTCCTGGCTGCTGGTGGAGGGCCTCTATCTCCACACTCTGTTAGCTGTTTCCTTCTTCTCTGAGAGGAAGTACTTCTGGTGGTACATCCTGATTGGTTGGGGTATGTGCCAGCCTCTTTACATATCGTGATGAATGCACATGGCTCACGTGAGGAGATTTGATCCATCCATTTGTCTGAAAGCCAAAAATCATCAAATGTCCATCAAGTTACAATCACTAAGCAACCTGAATATCTGTTTCTTCTCAGCCAGTTGAAGGAGTACATGATCATAAGTAAATTAATTTTTAGGTGAGGTTTTACACATCCAGAGGAAAATGCTGTGCCTTTCCATCTCCATATGAATGAGTCTTACTGGCAGCTGCCACTCCACTCTTGTTATAATTCAGTCTGAGAGTCCTGCTTTTGATGCTATTGGTCGGAAAATAGTTAATTTAACAAATTCCTGCATCTATAGCAGACGTCATATTTGAATAAATAGATTTCCTCCCCGAACTAAGGGATCAGACAATTAAGACTTTGAATTTTTGATGTTTGTAATGCATAGATACATTTGGCAACAAGGATGCTTTTTTGACAGCTCTTGATAAAATACATATATTCATCCAGAAGTACTGGCTGAGCCCTCGAGCACTGTCATTTTTTTAAATATTTCTTTGAAATGTATATTTAACAGCCATTCCCTAAATTTCTGATGTTCTTTTTTCCTTCATGTCAATAGAGTAACTCTATAAATAAGCGTGAAATTTGAAAATGGAAACGAGCCTGTGACTTTCCTGCAGGTACCTGGGATGAGCCAATATTGGCACAGAGCACATATGATTCCATTTAAAAATGATAAGCATACCCAAAATGCAATATTACTTTAGCTATAAAATCATCCAAAAGATTAACAGTGTACACAGTGTCACATTTGGTGGTGTTGAGTTAGTGTGGTGTTTGTTTGAACACAGTGGACATAATTAATAGTTTCTCTCTGTGACAAAGAGATTATTTTAATGTTGAAATAGCTTAGAACAAAATTCTGTTTGTTTCTTGTTTGCAGGGTCTCCAACCATCTTCATCTCAGCATGGGTGATTACAAAGGCTTATTTAAATGATCCTGGGTGAGTGAACCATTCGTCTTTGGTATTATCTGGCTGATTAATGTTATTTATCAGTATAACTGATTTAAAGTGGATACATTTGCAGATGCAAATACACATTTACACACTCAAGAAAATACCATCCAGATTAGTGTGATGACTAATAGCTGGTCTCTGTGGTGGTCTGCAACACGCAAAGTAATTACCTCAGACAAGAGCTGACGTTTCATGGCTGCACTAGCCTCCAAAGCCAAAGTGCAATAACTACATATTTGTTAAAAATTAATTAAGACCAGACCTTTTTAAATGTTTTACCATATACATACACAGCCTCTGACTCTACTGGACTTCATGTGATTCAGTGTGGTTAAGATACTTTGAAATCACATATTCAGATATATTAAACTATGCTAGATTAATTTATTATACTCGTTCATTAGTTTAAATGAACAAGAGAGCTGTTTGTAGATACTGTGTTTCCCCTGCGGCCTTTATATTGCCCAAAGGTAATTAATAATGTAAGATGCTACAACTTATCAGTTGTACAGTTAGGATAACTAGCCCCACAGCTTTGTTTTTCTATCTTCACTATTTCTGTAGTTTGGCATCTGTTCTCTGCCTTTGTAGCATACTTCAAGGGTTTGTTTTTATCTTAATTCATTTATTTTTTTATTCTACGAGAATTTGTTTGCATTTACTCTATTATTTCCTCTGACAGATGCTGGGAAATAATCGATGACAGTCCATGGTGGATCATCAAAACACCTATTTTAGTCACCATACTTGTGAGTCACGGTGCCTCTTCACGTGTAACATTTCACATACAGCTCTGCATAATGCAATCGCGTTAACCAGTCTCTTACTCTGTCTGCAGGTGAACTTTTTCCTCTTCATCTGCATAATCCGGATTTTGCGACAGAAAATGAATTGCCCCGACATCGGAAGAAAAGAATCCAATCAGTACTCGTAGGTTTTCAGTGCAGAATGTCAACATCTGTATCATAGCATGGGTTACAGTCATTTCTTATCAGGTAACACTGAATAAGTTATTTTTATGTTGTGTTGTGAACACAAGCCTGCTCTTCACCGTTTAATTTCCCCACTTTTTTTAGGAGACTGGCTAAATCCACTCTGTTGTTGATACCTCTCTTTGGCATAAATTACATAATTTTTGCCTTCATCCCGGATCACATCCACCCACAAGTGAGGATGGTGTTCGATCTTATGCTGGGGTCATTTCAGGTAACCTCTCATAACAGCATGCAATCTGTCGGCAACGTCACAGCTTTCCAAATGTCAGACAGCAACAGCTCTACTTACTGATGAATTAAGGGATTTTATGTCCCTAATAAGTCTCTAGACTACTACAATCAATGCCATCTTGTGGTTTGGGCAGAGTTTGTGCCACAAGTTAGAAAACCGAAGAGACATTCCTGTGATTCAGTAACATGAAAACAACTTGGTAGCATGAAGACAGTTTGTGTGATTAAGCAAGTGAATGGTTTGCTTGGCTGACATGTTTAATTTTGGATGCTTGAATAATGAGGTTGCTGATTACTGAGTATTAGACTGAATGTGAACGCTGAGAGCCAAGAGCAATGATGAAAACCTAGCGATGGAAAGTATTCTTAATTTATAACCGTTTTAGCTCAGAATGATATCTCCTGGGAACATTTCCCAGCGATCGAAATGATGAACCTCCTGTCTGAGCCTGAAGTTGGTCATAATCTTTCCATTATTATTCACACACACACACGCACATTTTTCAGTGTTTCCTTGGCTGTACTATCACGCTGGTATGTATTTTCATCATCAGCTCTTATTGGGCGGAACATTTTATCTACTTCTCTCTTCTTCAGGGATTTGTTGTTGCGGTTTTGTACTGCTTTCTGAACGGAGAGGTGAGTAAATTCAAACAAAAAGATGTTTACTGTGCGTTTATGTCACTATATATCTCTCCCCCTCCTACGTGTCATATGCTCGTAATGACCCCTTTTCATCCTGTTTGTCCACCTCCTCATCTCTGCTGCAGGTACAGGCGGAGATTAAGCGTAAGTGGCGCAGATGGATGCTGCAGAGATTCCTGGGTGCTGACACTAAGTACCAGCAGCCCTCCATTGGCAGCAACGGCAACAACTTCAGCACCCAGATCACCATGTTTACCAAATGCAGCCCTACAACACGCCGGGCATCCGAGTGTCAGGAGCACCTCTCTACCATCTGAAACCCATCTAAAGTTAACTCCCCTGCTTGTTGTCATCATTACGTGCTGAACGTGTGGCTCACATGCACTGTTGCAATGCAGTTGATATTCGTTACTGAAGGTCAATTTGACATTTTAGGAGTGAAGCTAAAATGTGTTCATTGTAACTTGATCCATTACCTGTCAGAAACGGCAAGTGATGAGTGTTTTTTCCTGCCAGTGTGGAAAGGCATCTGAAAGCTCTTTAGAAACACAGCACCTGTTCAGTAAATGGGTTAAGTAATTACTTTTACATGAACAATTCATTTCCAAAAACCACAACGGAGAACGTTTTTTTTTTGCTGTTCTAGTGTAGCTTTGATCAGGATGGAGCTTCCGTTGTGCCAGAGGTTGACTGACTTGCAGGTTTTTGATATTTACAGAAAGGCAAGTGTCACACTGATATATAGGCAAACTGTTTTGTTTGTAATACAGTGTAAAGCTTTGTTGAGATCACATGATGAGTAAACCTGAACTGGCTACTGACAAGCTGTTGAAAATCAATTCTCAGAATAACATAACAAGTCTTTTATAAGTAACGCACTACAGAATACTGCAGGGAGAAGGATCTTCATGACCTATGACTGTGTGGATTAAAGGGAAATGGAGCTCTTGGCCAGTGTTGTTCATCTGATGTTTAGCAATACATGGCTAGAGCCAGAGACGAGCTGTGTTCTATAAGAAGTAAGATGTTTATTAAAAGGGCATGATACACAAGAGGTCTCCAAGCACTTAACCTAATGGCACATGTTGCTTAGAGGACCAGTGGTGACAACATTAATGGCCTTGTCGTGAACAGTAGTCACTATAGCATAACCAGCATACTGAACTTTCTTATCCTGTCTATGACAGTTTTATACGGGACATACACTCTGCTGAATTACTGCCGGGTAACATTACAGAGGAGACACTAAAGCTCCCGCTTGTGAAATGTATCTCAGATTACAAAGGCTTTTAGTTTTGTCTGAGTGCACAGTCGCTCAGCAGACGTTCATTTTTACTATTTCTGCAACTAATGGACCAGATGTACTCCATTATTAGTCCACAATACACAACATTGCAAATAAATACTTTATGTGGCAACAGTGATAAACTTCCATTAACTGTATTGCATGAACAATTCATTTCATTCCATTGCTTGTTATTTTTCTATTCTATTCTATAGACTGAATAAATGTTATTGTGCCATCCTGTTTTTAGCCATGCTAATGGTGGATGGCAATGTCAACCCACCGCTTTGGGCCAGACTGAAACATATTAAGAACTATTGGATTGAATGCCATCAAATTCTGTGCAGACACTTGTGCCCCCCAGAGGATGAATGCTAATAACTTTGATGATTCTGACTTTGTATACAGCGCCAACAGCAGGTCAAGGATTCCACTTATCTACAAGATGGATTTTTTTATTTGTTTTTTATTTTTACAGACATTCATTATTCCCAGTAGATGAATCCTAATTACCTTTCCTCTAGTGCCACCATGAGGTTGACATTTGTGATTTTGAGTGAAATGTCTCAACAACTAATGGATGGATTGCTGTCAAATTTAGTTCTGACATTCATGTTCCAAACCCGGATGAATTGTACTCACCATGCCATATCCTTTTATTTGGTGCTGTCAACAGCTAAAACTAGTCCAATACTTTGATTTATGACTAACTGCAAAACTATTGACATTCCCATCAGCCTCAGCTGTAATTTGTGTTCAGCGCTGTTAACTAATGCTAGCATGCTAACACGATTAACTAAGATGACAAACATGGTAAACTTTATGACTTCTAAACATCAGCATTTTCGCATTATTATTGGGAGCATGTTAGCATGCTGGCATTTAACTCAAAGCACTGACTCTGCAGATTGTAATTATTGTTTGATGTAATAGGATTTGTTAAGCTAAATGACGCCACGAGTGATGGTTGTTGCGCTCTCTCTCTGTTTAATGTCTTCAAACATTTATTTTAAGAAAGTCCCCTGCTCAAAAACAACATGTTCAGAAGTGCACATGCAGTCACAGTGTCCTGTTTCATGTGGGAGTCATGTTGAGGTTTCATGTTTACTTTAGCTGCCCTTCTTGTTGTACCAGTGTGTGTAAAACTGAAATGAAACTGAAAAGAACTGAAAGTACCTCGGACTAATTGTCACACACAGCTGTTGTATATATAATGTGAAACTGTAAATACGGCTGAAGAATTGTTTTGTGGAGATGACTTATAGTGCTCAGGTGTCAACTGGAAATCGATGTTTACATTTAAAACTGCGTTCCTCACTCATCCTGTTTGCATAATGTCAATAAGGTGTCTGTTGCCGTGTATATTTTGTGTAAATATGGTGTACTGTACAGTATGTGGAATTGGCTGTAAAGATGTTACTGAACAAAATGTCAGATGAAGATGAATAAAACCATTTGCACTGTGGACAGGCCAACTGTATCGTGACTCTGCTCTTAAAAGTAAAACAATCGATCCATATCTTTATTTCTGCTTTAAATAATGCAAACCGGTAATAAAGAAAAAATATGAAATAATATAACAAAAAAAACAGATGTACAAATCGACATTTTGGCTTTTTATAAAATAGGTTTGGTGTGATAGTCAATCTCATGTTGTTCGCCTCTACCTTCACTAAACTTAGCATGTATCTGTCTCCCCCTGCTGTATAACACAAGATAAAACAATTTGATGCTGATTTCATAACACTTTTTCATCTTCAGAGACCAAATTCAGCTGTTACCCTGAAACATTCATAATGAGTACACTCATTTACTTCATTGCTAATGTTACATCATTAGCCTCATGGCACCAACAGTTGAGTCCAGTTATAACTTGGAGAGACGCAGGGTGTTGAGACGCACTGGAAGGATGGTGGATCCCTCCACATAGCTAATCTCTCGCAGAATCCCATTCCAGCTCTGCTCCGACTCATCATATCTGAGGGAAACATAAATACAATAGTGTTTGGCGCACTTATAGCATCATAAGATAGAAAACAGTAATTACAAATGTAATCTCAATGCCTTTCACCTACAGAGAATAATTTGACATGAAAGATACTTTATGGCTTTGCACCATTAATTACAGTACTGTATAGGGAAAGAATGGAAAAGTAAATTTTTGGAGTCAAACATTGTTATTTTCCCTCCATATTTAGACCCTAAAGAACTACATTTCATCGTCAAAGCAGGAAAGGCACATTAATAATGGTGGTTCAGTTCCATTTAGGTATGAACATTACTTAAACAGGAGATAAGATGCATTTTGAAGGGGGTTTATTTTCAGCTACAGATTAATACACATTAATGAAAGAGTGAAAAGAATGTGAACGGAGCCTTCTCTGAGGAGCACTATAGCACAGAGGAATATGCTATGTCAGGCATTACTTGTTAGTATCAATTCATTGTTAGTTTTGGTCTTTAATAGGATTTGGTGACAATTATAAAATCACAGCATATCAGACTTATCCCTGATGGTTATTAGTTAAACATGTGCTTTTCCTGCTATGAGGTGAAAAAGGTTCATTTGTTGGCCAAAGTCTAGAAGATGAAACTTTCAAACTGGTCAAATCAGGGGGTGCCATTTCATTTTTATTGTAGTAAGAAATCTCTCAGTGAAACTCAGAAACCACCAAAACAGCACTTAGTCACCACATACTAATGATAATAACAGTATAACATTATATAAACAGTGACAATTGTCAGGATATTCTTTTTTCATTTCAGCCATTGTGATCACATTATAATCCCTCATCAAGCATATTGAGCAAATGAAGGGGGCTCTCACCTCCAGATGTCAGTCATCTCTGTTGGGATGGGCTCCTCACTGGTTTCACTGGGCATCATGGCAAAGCCCCCCAAAGCATACAGGAAACCTCCCATCGAGATCAAATTGAGAGAGCTGCGCTCCTGAGGGAACTCTGTGAACTCAGACCACCTGGAGAACAACAGGACGATGGTGTTAAATAAGCTGCTATATTACTGTATGATACCCACAGCAGTACAACGAGTGCTATTTTATGACCTAATGATCTGCTATTCACGCTCAATGAGTCATGTCACTACTGTGGACAGATGCTTCACCTCATAACCATGAGATGAAATGGGTCATATAAAGAAAACTGTTGTCTCACTTGTTGGTGGCAATGTCATAGACCTCCACAGAGCTGGTGAGGCCTGCGTCTGTGACCCCCGTCACCACGAAGATCTGGTCTTTGTGGACGGTGATACCAAACAGGGAGCGGGCCGTCTTCAGAGGAGCCAGGTCCTTCCACTCAAACTTAGTGGGATTGTAGACACAGACTCTTCTCATGCATTTCCTGCATAAAACATTTAATACGGTATGTTAAAGAGGCTGTCTACAGATTTTATGCATGAAGTTCAGTTTAGTTGTCACAAGGAGTACTACTTAGCCTGTGAAGTCTGCATTACAAACTGGAAGTGTGGAGTTTAAAAGAAGAGAATTTAGGAGTTTGCATTGTGGGAAGAGGAGGATTTTTGGAGCTTGACTCATATAGATTGAAAGTCAGGACATCTCACACTCTGCTGCCTTGATTTTGACCATTGGTTTTAATCTGTCCCTTGTGAGTCTCGAAACTTTACAGAAGTGCAATATTATATTGCCTGAATATTCCCTTCAAACACTGATTGGTTTATTTCTTAAATGTCAAATTTTCTGTGGAATCTAAAGTGGGATTGTTACAAAATGTCTGTATTATGCTGTTCAGGTATTGATCGAGGAACATCAAAAAATTGACCAACAGTGTGAAAATACAATCCAAAGGTGTAATCAAATGGTGAAATATCGTAAGGTTTAGTGACTATTTGGAGTGCCACGTACTTGCTTTCAGACTTTCCTCCAATGACATAGACAAGACCTTTGTGTGATACGGTACCATGGCCATACACTTCATAAGGCAGAGGGTCAGACTCTCCCCATTTGAATGACCTGTGTACAAAAAAGAGAATATATAATCATGAACTGACCCAATAAATGACAAAGATGAACCTACAGACTCATGCAGCAATAATTCTGATAAAAAATTATGGAAATGCTCAGGAGATCAAGGAACTAATTTGGTGATTTGTAATTTTTCCTGGATGATTAAGTAAAATGTCGAGAAAATTCTCCAACTTTTTAGACTGCATAAACCAATTAAAAACTCAGTGAAACAGGTGAAAAAAATACATTGTCACAAAGATGGAAACGGGGCTGTTTTTCCTAACATTTTAAGGACACAGGGTTTTCACAGGACAGAGATGAAATACTCCTTTCATACTCCTTTTGGTATCAATTGCTATATCTAGAAATATATGTAATGCCTTTAATGTGGCTGTGAAAGTTATGGCTTTACACTGAGTATTTGAAAGGCTTAATTATAGAACAATATATTTACAGCGAAGACTTCCCTTGCAGTAGCTGACATTTACTATCATTAGTGAAGTTCCACATTAAATTTGGTATCCACACTTACTGTCTGTCATAAATCATGACTGAGTCCAGGGCGTGCTCCCCTTCCTTCAGTTCCTTTCCTCCAACAACAAAGATAGAGTTTTCAGCTTCAGTCAGGCCAAACAGACAGCGAGGGCTGGGTTGTGAAGGCATCCCTAACCATTCTGAACTTATTGTGTCAAACTGGGGATGGAAACAATGGCATGTAACAATATTGATATGTGAAGATTGCGAGACACAAGAATAGAAGCAGGTTTCAAAAATTCTTTGTGGTTTACAGAAGAGAAATTAAGAGAAAGGGGATATTCCTAACTCATACACTACCTGTAGAAAGTAAGAGCTGAATGGTTCATCTTTGTCTTCCTCGTTGTAGAGAAGTCCTCCGATGACAAACACCTGGTTCTGATCGGTCACCAAGCTGCAGTGGTTCTTTGGAATTTCTGTAGAATCTGAGACCACAAAGCATTCATTTCCTATCGGTTCATAGGCCACAGTCCCTGTGTTACTGATCATAAGTATAAGGTCCAACTCAAACATCCCAAAGCGAGGGTTGTTGTTGAGTATACCCGGCAGGTACCCTTCCTCCTCCTCGTCCTCCTCCTCACTTCCTTCTCCCCCCTTTGCCTCATCACTACTGGGCTTCCTGGGACTTGGGAGATGCCCTTTGTGAGCATCCTTGATGAGATCCAGGTCCTTCTTGATCTCCTGGCTGAACCGGATGTACTGGTGGCACTCTACTTTCTCTTTGAAGTAATCCAAAGGTATGAGCCTGAAACGAATGCAGTGCAACAGCTCTGGCAGGTCCTTAACGCGGTTTGCCTCATCATGTCTTACCCAGTCCATCAAGGATTCAAACACCAGCTCCTCCCGCTCAACGTTGAGGGCATCTGAGGTGATGATGATGGCCAGCTCACTTGGGCCCAGCTGCAGAAAATCCTGGTCCCTGACAACAACCTGGTAGCGTTCACAGATGAACTCCCTGGCAGTCAGAGCAAGCCTGGGACAATCCAGCAGCAGTCCCAGCCTGAAGATAGCCAAGCAGTTTCCCAGAACCAGTTTCTCTTGGAGGTACGACACACATACAGAGAAGATGGAGGGGATCTGGTACATGTTAGCAATCATGAAGATATCCTGGACATTCTTTTCTGTCAGATTAATGTCAGAGGTGTATAAGTAGCGCAGGATCATGCCCATAACACCTGGCTCCACATCTTTGAGGACAATCTCCCGCTTCTTGCTCTCCTCCAGGTCAGACAGGAACATGGCCTTGAAGAAGGGGCTGCTGGCTGCCAAAACCAAGCGGTGGCAGGGGAACTCCTTGTCCTGAATTTTGAGGACGCAGTCCACAAACTTCTCATTCTCCAAGAGGTCACACAGTCCATCCTGAAGCAGAGTCTGTTGGTACATTCGAGGTTGCTCTACTGGGTCTATAGTCAGGGCAGCCATTTTGTTTAGTCTCCTTGTCCTGGTTGGGTTTCGTGGGCACCCTACTTACTCCCCACAACAGAGTTGGACTGTTCACAGGGCTGCTAAGATTGCTATGGATAGTTTCCACGGGTTGGTTGGCTGGTGGCTGCAGCTGTCCGTGGTTGTCAGTCACTCTGTAAGTCCAGGGTATTTATAGACAGGACCCTCACAAAGCTGAGGAATCCATTTTGGTGGACAGGAAAGATGACCTTTCCACTTCTGCACCACACAAACAGATGAATGACTAAGCTCGGGGATGACAGCATGTTCACCTCTCACCAGGCAGCTGACTGGCTCTTGGTACTTCGATATCTTCACCCACTTTTTCCAAGTTGTTTTTGTTCCTGTAATCCAATATTGACTTGAATAGTAAAAATGAATATACTGGCTACACTGACACTTATCAGTGTACCATATTGCATGTACATGTGGTGGTACAGGACAGTATAAGGAGATACTACTGTATGTCACCTGCGGCCAAACTGTTTGTAAAGGCTAAACGAACGGTTGCAATTGTGAGATTTATGGTAATTAAAAAGTTCATTGTCAAGCGGAAGGGAGGTGACAGAATGATTTCATGATCAGGATCATTTCGAATCATTTGCATCTACTGGGATTTACTCATAAAATAACCTCCTGATAATACACTGCTCAAAAAAATTAAAGGAACATTTTTTAAACACATTACCCAGTCCATACCAGTATAGATATCCAGCATGATTTATCTTCCCATTGAGATCTGATGTGGGGTTTAAAGAACACAGAATAGAAACTTCAGACCTTTCACAGGAGGGATTTTGACAGCACAAATGGAACTAATAACATTGATTATCCCTGTACCATTTAGCTGAGCCAGTATCACCACATCAGTGAGCCAGAACACAGGCCATAATGGATGTTATTAATGTTATTAATTAATTGCATTTCCTGCAATAACATGTGAAACCTGTATTGTACCCATGCCATGAAAAAATCAATAGATAGGTTCTCAACCTTCTCAACTGTGAATTTGGATGAGGGCATGAATAAGAAGCTAAAAATGACTGTATATGAAAGGCACTGCACACCCACACAGGTGTTTTTAATCACTAGCTCTCTGCTAAGGTTGAAGTTGCTGGAAATTACATGATGTCACTGAACAACACGCACTAATAAGAATAGATCTTTCTTTTTCCCAGCAAACATTTAGAATGATCATAGTGGGAAAAGCACAGGTGTTACTAATGACATTAACAATGGCTCAGTTCTATTCTGAGTGGCCCCGTAAGTGTCACAGTGACTCAGCATGCACTTTGGCAGCACCCTGAAACTGAAGCATCTAAATGGAATTCAACCATCATTCATTCATTTGATGGGATTTTATTATTTACACGTGTGCTTTTCCTACGGTGACATGTCAAGATGTCTGCTGGGGAAAGGGCCTATGGTAAAGGTAAGTCAATCAAGTTCAGACAGTACAGGCCCACACAGCCCTGAGAAATGATCTAATCAGTCAAACTAAGTGAAGACACCATATAATGTTTGTGTCATGCATACCTTAATTGTAGCCAATGATCAGCTTTGGTGAAACTGGGCCATCTTGTGGTGATAGATGACAATGTTTTCACTATCATACAAATAAAACATCACTGACTCATTAAAGCATTTCCATCCATTTAAAAAGAATGAAAAAAGGCCAATGTTTTAATGCAGACTGTGCTTATCCATCCAAGCAAACAGAAATACATTTTAATCTCCTCTCCATAATGCAACAAAACAAACGTATAGCCGCACTTGTGTCGCTTTTGGATGAAAGAAAAATTTTATTTCAAGTCAAACATTTGAATTGAACACCTCTGAATAAAAATCCTACAGTAAGAAAAGGCATTCCATTCTGCATAAACCTCTTCTCTCTGCTGGCTGCACTGAAGACACAAAGCAGGTTTTTGGTGACAGGCAGGATAAGACTGACCCATATTCCCTGCTGGGCCTATTGCCTTTCTTAGCAAACTGAGGTGCCTGGATCATGTGAAAGAGGGCTGAGGAAGCTGTGCCGAAATATCACACCTACAGTAATGTCCTGCAGACGATGTGGTGGAGTAAAGCTGTCATTCTCTGGACGGTTGAATTACATTAACTTTTTCAACATTATAAGTGATCTAATACATTCTTAATCAACATTAGAATGAACTATACTATACATTGTGTCTTGTATTTTTGCTTAGTGACATCACAGCAAATATACAATACATTCACAGCACCCATGTTTATTTACTTAATTTCACTCCATACGAGGCACTCTGACTTCAAGTTTTTCCAAGTGTTTAACCATTTCAGTAAGGTTAAATATTGTCATGATTAGGATCTAAGGCGTCTAAGGCAAATTAAAGATACCATCTGACAAAGAACAATCATGTTGATGATCATTTTTAAAAAAAAGAAAAAGAAGAATGTCCAAATCTGAGAGAAATCAAAAATGAACACAGGAGACAACCACACAGACCAAAGTAGTTGTTCCTTTACAATTCTGTATGTCTGTATAAAGCATCATAAAATATTTGTCCGGCCTGTAATTTGCTAAACAATCTTTTGTTCACATAAAATAACAATACAAACTGCACCATCGGTGGGTTTGTGCCAAAGAACGTGGCAATTATCTACAGCAAGTGCACTTGAGGATATTTCACAGTTCAAAACATTGCCTCGCTTCTGACAGACAAAAACAAAAACACAGGCTTGTGAACAATATAGGTGCTGACTGGCTGTTACAGTCGGGTTCAGTGCAGTTCGCCAGGCCGAGGATGGAACAATATGAGGGGGCTTTTGACCATGAAGTCTGTGAAAGTCCGTTTTTTTCTGTCGGTTTATTCCGCTTTTTCTTTGCCACCGTCTACGGGCTTCACCGGCTCCGGATCATCCAGCAGGGCTTGTTGTCTCTCCCTTTCCTTCACCAGCTGCACGCCACAGTAGGTCACAAGTAACACTGAGAGGGTGGACAGAGGAAAACCTGGAAGAAAAATACAAACAGGGAAAGAAAGAGGAAGAGAAAAGAGGGGGAAAGAGAAGAAATAAGAACAGAAAAGGATGACTTTAAGGGAATGCAGATTTGATTGCTCTGTGCCCTGAGAAAATGTTTGACTGGAGAAAATGCTGTGAGCAATCCCCAATCCCCATGTGATATCTGGAAAACTAAGCATCTGTTGCTTGTGATGTTTATCTGCGTTGCTCGTTGCTTTCACTACAACTGACAGAAAAGCCTTCATTTTATTTTATATAATATACCGCTGTTGATCCCCACCTTTGAAAATCAGTCGTCTTCCCACCAGTTTGGCGAATTCCAAACTGTTTAGGGAGAGAACGTTGTAGAGGACAATGGCCCAGAAGTTGGCAGCATTGAACACACCCCGGATCCTGCGCGACATGGCTTCCCCCATTGCACCCTAGATGCAGAAGATGCAGGTACATTGAGGGATATGGCACAAAATAACACGCAGAATAATTCCATTTATTAATTGTGGATTATAAAGGGTTGAAAGACATTGATTTTTTTATCTCAATGTTTCTCACCTCGATGGTAGAAAATGGCGGAAGGGAGAAGAACTTGGCCACCCACAGCTCAAAGTTTAGACCAAAGCAGTTGAAAAAGGACCAGATGTAAACCAGTTGACATGGGCCCAGCCACAAGGTGGTGATGGCGAAGGTGCCCAAGGTGGCCAGGAGCTCCTTGAAGATTTTATCGTGATCCCCACCAATAAAATCATAAACATACCTGCAAAATCACAACTCCAATTCAACTTGATGGGGACTCAAAATGGTGTTCTACACACTGTAGGTTCTGTCATTTAAACCCATAATTTTCAATCCAAATACTCACTTGCACAGCCAGTCATTGATGCCTCTGTCAAAGTGCCTGAAGAAAAACATGTCAAGGTTCAGTATCAACAAAGAAACGACAACATGATTCCTTGCATGCAACTAGCGCAAGTCGCACGTACGTCTCAGCGAAGACATAGAGCATGGTGATACACTTGGGAGGCTGAGGAGGGTCCAGGTGGTCCAGTGTAGCCACAGTGTTGATGACACCAAACATCATGGCTGCTTTCACCCAATCATACACAAGGTTGGAATAAGCCAGACCAGCTGCAAAGATACACATAACAAAACAGGTTTCCCACAGGTTCACTGATGGTACTTGTAGAGAAACATCAATATATCAAGCTCTACTAACGTGGTAGATATTCATGTTTAATAAAGCCCATAACGATTGGACTGTGCAACAATGCATAGAGCCAAAATTAGATATTAGCCCTTTAGTAAATATTGCATGTGAGCCAGTCATAATGACCATAGCCGTCATTAACACAGTGTGTAAAGCGTGAAAATATAGTATTTTCTTTGGAGTTGTATGCATCTATTTAGATGTAGGTTGTAAACTATCTCATGGATTCTTCTACCATTAACCTAAAAGAGAACCCTGACATAATAAATTTGTCTGGGGTTAATTGAATTTAGTGTTTACTTAGAAAAATGATACACAGCCCTAAAAAATAGCAGACATTACAATAGCTATGGTTGACAAAAATCAAAAGAATAGTGTAACCAGTGCCAACCTTTAACAGTGACAGTGGTTCTTTATGTAAGCCAAGCTACTGGCTCGTGTCTTAATGCTTTTAATGTGCCATTTCCACATCAGTTCAAGGGTGATAAAAATAATAGCAGTGATAATTTGTATTGCTGATACAGTTTATGATGAAAGATACTGAATAATGCCAAGAAATGTCAACTATCAGCATTTAATCATGCATTTATTGTACAAATCTAACTCACCCAGACACCAGTCAGAGAGCTTGGTGACCAGCTTCATGTCACTGGGGATTGTCAAGATGTAGAGGTAGTGGAAGAAGACGTCCACCATCAGAATAACACCCAGATGCAACAAGGCCTTGGTGGTGATGTTCCACATCTCCCTTTCCTTGCGAGTCAGCTGGGTGTTGTTCACCTGTGGAATTGAAAACATGTAAAATTATACGACCATCCCACCATATCACATACATTAGATGGAGAGATATTGTCTAGTAATTCAATGGTTGTTCTTTAAGTAATAGCAGTAGCATTAAAAGTAGTAGTAAGGCTTAGATTTTTGACCAGGTTGGACCAGAAACTTCTTAAGTTAAAAATTATATAGAATGGATACATAGGGTACAGTATATTAGAAGACAGCCTTTAGAGAATATAACTCAAATACAGCTATGAGGGGATTAAAGTATTTGTAGGTGTAAAATCTTTGTTTTCTGTATCTATCTATGGCTTTAAATTGAATTATATAAAAACATGGCACTGTGTGTGGATATCACATGAGCCTTCAGGAGTCTTCGCACAGCGTGCACTCATGAGTGATAGCTTAATAACTACTGTCAAATTTCAGATGGCTGCTCACTTGTCACTTTTACTCATATTTCCTCCAATCAGCCGCCAGTCTCAGCTGAATCTTAAATTCTCACCTGGGCATGATACCGGTCGAAAGTCATGATAGGTCCAAAGAAGAAGAAAGGGAGGTAGAAGTTGTATCTCAGCAGGTCTGAGAACGTGTAGTTGCCGTCCTTCTTCTCACAGTTCTCCAGTGCGAAGCTCATGCAGCGCATGATGCTGAAGCCACAGCCGCCATAGAAGAGGATGTCTTGCAGGTCAAAAGAGCCCGTAACCAAGGCTTCCTGAAGAAGAAGTCAGAGTCAAACTTATTCTCAATGATATATAACTATTGTTATTTTTATTATTACAATAAGAGTAGAAGAACTAGTAGTAACATATTGTATCTACATGGCATTACATTTAATTATCTTAATTATATCACTATGTAATAAAGCTATATTACTGCTTACTGTACATTACCATTATTGTATTTTTTTGTTGCTGTAACATGTGAATCTCCCTTCTCGGTAATCAGTAATGTCAACTTAAGGCTCCTTTAATGCATTTGTGTACCTGACAATAAGGGTAATTTAAGGATGTCTATATTTCTACCATTTAGATTTATCCTTTTCACTGGTCTTCCTGTAGGAGTCATGCAGCGCCTTCAGCTCATTCATTCACTAGCTACAATGAATTACAAAATTGACGTTAAGATCCATCTCCTGGTCAGACAGACATGTCCTATAAATTCCCACAGCTCACTCTAAATCAGGCGATAGAGCACTCCATGTTTATGCACCTAAACCATGGAACCACCCACTCACCTGCCAGGAGTTATAGGGCTCCAGCTTGATGGAGGCCAGCGTGGCCAGGCCGGCCGCAAAGCACATCCATTTGCTCTTGACCAGGGCGACGCTGTAGAGTATGATGCAGTGAGACAGAACCAGAGCCATGAAGGTCCAGCCCATCGTGATCAGCACTGCCAAACAACCGTACATGCCAAAGATCAAGGATCTGTGCTGTGGGTAAAGAGGGGCCACCGTCAGTTTGACCTCGTGACAGGATTTTTGTGCTATTCATACTTGAATGCAAAACACATGAAGAGTAGTGGTGTTAGTACAATAACACTGTTGTATCAACAACAACACTTTAGGATGGAAAGATTAAATCATGTGTGGGGGGAAAACAAGTCTACTGTCCATCTATCAATGGTTAAAATGAAACACAATGACAAATGTTATAAAATTCACATGTTTATTAAGGTTACCTTACATCCATCTATACCAATCTTCATTGTAAGCATGAAACAAGACAGAAAACATGTTTAAAACATAACAAACTGTTTTAAATATGTCAAAATCTCCACAGGAAAGGATCACTGGTGCACTGAACAGACAGCATCACAGTCTAACAGAATGCAACTCATGCTCATGCATCACATCGATGAAGTATTAGACTTTGGGCTACAAATATATAGCTTGACAAATGATTTTTGCTCAAAATATGACAGAATAAAACTACATTGAAATGAGCTGAATTGAATTACTTGTACAGCCCACGGTCTACTGTTCACATCAGTACAATGTAGCTTTGCATTTAATGTGTTTATACCACATATCAAATTAAATTCGGACATAGACAATACATAGATACACATACAAATAATAAGAGACATGCCATTATACCTGTATGCAATCCAATTACAGTGCTAGCTCATGGGCATTCACACACAGACACGCACCTTTGGAGCTAGCAGGGTGAATATCTTGGCAAAGATAACGTGACCGGTGAGAGCAAAAAGGATATGATTGCGGAATGTAGAGAACCACATCATCCATTCGAAGTCCGCAACATCCTGTGGCAAAAGGAGATGCATGAGTAACATGTGACAGCTGCTCTCTTTTGACACCATGCATCAGTAAAGATGATTATACAACACAATGAGACACATAAAGGGATTATGCATGAGCAACTTACCATTTTCCTGCCAAAGTAATGCCATCCTGGTTTCACACTTTCTTTGAAGGCCTTTCTGTTTATGTTCTCTGAATAAAGAAGAAAATAAACAGGATATTCACCAAACAAAATATGGGAAATTGTGCATTGGAAATAGTGTTTAATCAATAAAGTATTCAAATTTCAACTCATGGCAATATATGGTAATGCTTCTAGGTTGAGGAGCACTAAGTCCGGACTTCAGGCAGCTTTGTTTTTGGGGTCTATGTGAACTTAAATAATCATTCTGAGAAAAATTGTCCTGTAGGAGTCAAAAAACAGCTTTGTGGTGTAATTGTTGTATTATCCACAGTGAATTTAAGGTGTGAGTGCACATTCAGTCCGTTTGATAACATATTACATAATGTAGCTTTCTCTCTTTGAGGCTGACATCCAATCTTGTACATATTGTGTCATAATCTGGTTGTAGGAGATGAGTCCACTGCATAACCTGAATGAAACGCCAACACAGGAATGATGAAAATAACAACACAAATAAATGTGATAAGAATCAGAATCATGGCAGTGCTGTTGAGACATTCAGTACTCAGCAGCAAATTTGTCCGGCATGCCCCGTCACAGCAGCTCCTCCTGCTTTGCCTGATTACACTAATGGCCATGGAAAAGGATATCAAAATGTGAGGGTCAGTCAGGGAAAGCCTCTTACTTCTGGGAACACGGCCAGGCTTCTATTACGGGTTTACAGTGCTACTGTAGCATGCAGAGATGAGCATTAAACATGACCATTTCAAGAGACAGAGAGTGATAAAGGGAAAAAAAAGGATCAGGAGAAAATTATGACTGACAGCATGACTCTGGTCTGGCCAACCTGACTGCACAGACTGTGACACACAGTGTCGCTCACCAGATGACAACCAGTCCATTCAGATGACTGTGTGGGAAAAAGAGTTTAAGCATTTTTACTGTCTGGATACATACAAACAATTTGCAGTGTTTCAGGATAAAGCCTTTAGGATTGGTTGTCTCGGTGTAACTGAGTCATAAATTATCTTCATATTAATATGAACAAGCAGGAATTCCTTAGGGTGGGGGATCTCTTTAAATCTGCTACATGAACTTTGTTCTATGCATTTTTAGGTTAAATGGAGACGTGTTATAGGTAGAGGTCTTGTTTTTTGAAGCACATGACTGGAGTGTTTCTCTAATGCAGCTGTCCATTCGCTCCGACTTCAGTAAATAAACTCCAGCACTGTGTTACTGAGACTGAACTCCCTCCGAGTTACATACAGTGTGTGTGCTTTTGACATCTCTTGACATGTTGTGCACTCACCACTTGAAGCTTCAAATATCCAACTGCTTGCCCATATCAAGGCCACACCTAGTACCGCTGTGTAGAGATACAGCTCATATCTGGGGAGGGCAGCCTTGATCCCCATGGTCAATCTGCACACTGGAAGCCTAACGGGTTGAAAAGGCAGTCAGCCACACAATATCAGACCTGACTGAAGGCAAACAGCATGAGTATGGAGAATCTGAAACCAGCAACTGGTGACTGTGAAAAATCAGCACGACGCTTTACGGATTTACCAAGTTTTATTGATGCAGTGTTTTTGGGGTGGTGTTCAGCTGTCATTGATTATCCTTCTTTAGTCAGATCTCAGACATTATAGCAAGAAAGCACTCTCTGGAAGCTTTGACAGACCTAAGACAGACCTTGGGAGCGCTATCATTAAAAAGATTTTGAAGCTTATATACATCACTGTAGATGTATATAATTTAGCAGTTACAATGTAGATTCCCTGGCAACACTAAACCATTTGCAACACAGGAATAACAACTTAATTCCTCTACTGGAAAGAAAATGCGCACAAAGACACATTATGGTTACAGAGGTGGCATTTTACTAATAAGCATTTAGGATCGACAGTGACTTAAATAGGACTGCAGAGCGGAATCAGCACCGTCAGCTGCGCAACCCTACCTCTCCTTCCTATTATAGCTCTTGTACAGCAGGGCAGCTGCAGTGCTATGTGATCTCAGAGGCACCGGGGACTCACTTCACAGAATAATTAGCACTGACTGGAATGACCAAGAAAGGTGCATCAGAGTAAGAAAGCAGACAGACAGTTTCTTTCCACTGGAGAATAACACACTTGTACCAGGGTGTGTGTGTGTGTGTGTGTGTGTGTGTGTGTGTGTGTGCGTGTGTGTCAGGCTCATGTCATGCACTTTGAGTTGAAGTTACAGGAGTTGGACTAACAAGTACAGTTCATGCCAGGATGTAACCATGGCTAAGCAGGACCCCAGCAAAGCGTCCTGCATACAAATGCAGTTTTACTGCTTCACTGCTCCATACAGAGCCGGTAACACACAGGCCTTTTGCATTGATTTTCATGCCCAGTCTTATATTTAACCCTGTGCACAAATAAAAGGTATTTGTTTTTACTAACCTTGTATCCGCTTCACACTGTCAAGATGAGGGCAGCAGTGTTTGCAGCCCGACTCTTCACTATACAAAAAATAAATAAAAGAAAAGGGGCTGGCGGCGGTTATACAACTGGTATTCTAATTCATCCGTCTTGTGGGGGCTTGCCGCTGCCGCTGCCTG
The DNA here is from genome assembly GCA_036023855.1 of Gadopsis marmoratus. NCBI lineage: Eukaryota > Metazoa > Chordata > Actinopteri > Centrarchiformes > Percichthyidae > Gadopsis > Gadopsis marmoratus. Next base: position 47,562 of record JAVQJF010058969.1, read on the forward strand.
CGATCACCAGCCTCGGCCAGTCAGGATGTTGCGGACTCAACGAAAGGAGGAGGAGGAGGAGGAGGAGGAGGGGGATATATTTATCCTTCACTACTGCACCGCAGTGAGGGGTGGTCCACGCCGAGCCCATCAAACCTTACATGAGCGCAAAAACACTCTGGGACAATTGTTAAAAATGAGGAGGACAGCGGTGGTATCAATCAATAGCAGCATCTAGGCTACATATTACCAGACAGTATCAGAGCGGCACACCAGACCTCTGATGATTCTCCAATCAAAACATTTAATGATTTAGAATGGAGGAGAAGGCATATGCAAATATCACAGTGTAAGAAATGGAGTGTGACTTTACTTAGACCTATTAACCATTTGGTATAATAATAGGCTACCACATTATAAAGATATCTGAGGAATTTGGTGATTTTTCATAGCTTGCAGCCATACGTCTCCCATCACAAAGTGACATGTGTTGAGGTTGTTAATTGCGAGCAGTTCTGTGACAAAATAGCACCTTGCCAGCCTATATGGTAGATACCAAGTGGTCTCACTCTCACATACACAAAAATAAACCAAGTCATTTGGCTAGAAACCATCAACTCCAAATCCAGTGCCACGACTGATGCGATTTAGTAGCCTACGAGTGCAGGCTATGTACTACTACCGCATGTTATCATTATGAAAGCAGGTTATCCTGCGAAGCAGTTTCCTAGTTTATACGCTAGGTGGTGGTCTCGACCCGTGAAAATTAGCCACGCGCAGAGGGGAGGAAGAACACACGCCCAACGGTTTTGGATTCATGTCAACTATTTGCTTGGATTGGTTGAACGGGCAGTTGTTTGCCCGGGAGCATGTTAAAAGGGTTTGCCGTTTTACAGAGTGCGTTATGTTTGAACTCATTATTTTCATGCGAATAATAAAGAGCGTTAATGTGCTGCGCGCGAACAAAAGTGATTACAGCGCAGAGGCAGCTCGGCGCGAGCTCAGCCGCGTCCAGCTGAGCTCGCGCTGCCTGCCATCCTGAGAGAATCCATCACAGAAACACACCGCCCCCTCCCACTCCGAGAGCCCCCGCTTCAGATGCAACTCAAAATACATAAAGCCTCCATGTTGCACGGGGAATGTAGGGCCAGTAGGCATGAACTGTTTGCCTAAAAGTGTTAGCTGACTTTAAACGTTGAACAACTTGCGCTTGATACATGTTTTTGGACAAGAGCGACCCTCCGACGGGCTTCCCGGTGTTTTCAACGTTGTTCCTGACGCGGCCTCACATTTTGGATGATCGGAGCTTCGCAGCTAACGCGCTAATCCCAGCTACTTGCTAACTTCTGCTAGTTAGCAGTTCAACGTCGGTTGTTTGGGGTTTTTATTTTTAGAGCCACACGTCGGTGTTGCCCACAAAAATACTTGTTTGCAGCGATGATATTTTTCGCAGAGCCATAAATGACATCCATTCACTGGTTTCCATTCACCACCGTGCTAGCTGGCTGGCTACCGCCGCTGCCACAACACTTCGCCTCGTACGGTCGCCTGGCTTTGTGGGCTGGCTGGTCATCCTCATCTTAAACAGCTAGCTAATAGTAGCTAGCGAAGCAAGCGCGCTAGCACCAATAACATTGTGGGACTCAGAACAGGAATAACCACCCGTCTAAATGGACCACATGTCCATAATAACCCAAGTTTCCAACCCGAAGGAGGAGGAAATAATATCATTTAACCAAGAAAAAGGTAAGGAAAAGTCAATTATCAGTAGAAAACTAATGCTAGCTGGCTAACTACTTTTCTCGACCGACGTTAGCTTTTCGCTGGAGCTTGCTAACCGCTCTAGTTTACTAGTATAAGGCACTGGTTGCATTTTCGTGATTATCATATAAAAACCTGGAAACATAAGTAGCGTTAGCTACCACGCTCTTGGTACGCAACAAGTTTATCAGAGGGGCCTTGTCCCGCACAAGTTATCGAACTAGCTTAACGTTTGCTTGCACGTTTAGTATGAAGCTCCAGTGTCGAGACGTGTGGTTTTAGCCCATTAACGTTGACCAAGAAACATTTAACACATTTGTTGTCCAACACATAGTTGCAATGATCGCAAGTCTTCCCTTCTAAATGTCTATATTTTTACTTTTGCTGGACTAAAATATCTCATAGGTGACTCACTGTATGACTCACGACCACAATAAGCTAAAAAGTTCATGGTGGTTTGGTCTCGGAGGGGTAGCAAAATATTTACACGAAGCATGCATGCGGGGCAGAGACGAACTATCTGCCGTCAGTAATGTTGAATGTAAAATGTCCAGTGAATAAACAAAGCATTTTCCTTAAGAAAGGAAACTGATGTGGCAATGGCATGACCTCGGGGGTCAGACACCTCATAGGATGCACAGATTCAGATCCATCCTTTTATCTGCATTTGCTTATATTCTGAAGGTGGAGTTTTCTCATTTCTATCTCCAGTAAAAGTATTTTCCGATCTCCAATAGTTATTTAGAATTTTTAATTTAGTTAATAACAATCACGTTTACGGGGATCTCGGTGTTTAAATGGTTCCTCGTGTCTTCATTTTCACTTATCGCCTGCTGCCATTGCTCTTTTATTTATTTCTCACTCTTTAGCACAGTCTGCAGTTGAGGTCAGATCTCTCCTTCAAGACCATGGCATTCATTCCCATCCCTGAGGCTACACTGACACTTTCCGGGTCACCCAGGCCCATGGGATGTGTATCAGTATCACATCTCAAACCAGACCATTAGTAATGTGAGAACCAAAGTCTTTCAGGCACAACAATGCATTCTCTTCTGAGGGTACAAAGGTGTCCCTCGGTAACTACTATGTAATCTGTGTGTGTGTGTGTGTCATGTAAGATTATCATTGCAGGTTGGGATTTGACCCACGAATGTACGGCAGTAAAAATATGTCTCCATAGAAATATTACCAAGATAGTTATTCTAATTGAAAGATATTAGAATGGCTTGTTTGCATTTTATAAGTCATAACTCGGTGGTTGCGTTGTTAATGTCAGTTAGGGTCACTATGAGTATTGCTGAAATGATGAATGTCAGTGAAGTGGTTGGTTAAGAACATCTATGTAGTTAAAATTAAATGAATGGTTTAGGTAAGTGTTCCAGTAAAAATATATATGAGAGTACTGGTTTCATAAAGGAAATATTTTTGCTTTCCTTTTGTTTGTTTGATTTTTGTAAATGTATTAATTTTTTCCTTTTGGCTGTTCTTAGAGAATGTAAGCAACTGCAAGGCATCAGTTTGGGCTTGTGGATTTGTCTTTTTTGTACACCATGAATAATTGAAAGATCTAAAGTTTAATTCATAGTTTAATTTAGTAAGTATCCCTGTAGTGAAATATTTGTATTGTTCCCTTGAGCTCTGGATTTGTTGCATTGTGCTAGTTAAGGATGCACTTGTCTTATAGCTTTAATCTAGGTCATGTATCAGTAAATAATTGTAAAATGTTTAATTCTGTAATAACTATTTAGCACATCTAAGTCAGAGACAACAGGCCTACTTGTCAATTCATGGTATACCTGTATTCTGGTAGCATTTAGGATGATTGTTTACCAACAGAAGAGTTTGAGTAGCATTACTCACACAGTGGGAATTCACTCCTGTGCATTAAGGGTCTGCATGAAAATCACACCTTATGTTAGCAGAGTAAAAGTTGTGTGTTATGGAGGACACAACTGATTTGGAGGATGAAGTAGAGCCGTGATGTTGATTGTTTGTCCTGCCTCTTACATTTTCTCATAAGAATGTGTCACAGAATTCTTGCCTTGAATCTGAGTCAAATATTACCATCATTTGTAGGAATAGTATGGCTATGTGCTTTCATCCATTTGTTCTGGAGATTTTGAAAACGGCACAGTTTGAGAGGCATTGTCATCAGCTGTGTTATGAACAGGAATTTAAAAAGATACAGAATTCTTTTTTTTTTTTGTATTTAACAGGTGGAATATTTTTGTAGTATACAGCAGAATTCTTAGCTTTATTCCCTGAATTGTTTAATACACTCAGCCAATGGTTTGACAGTCCCTTATTTATTGCAAATCACTTAACATTGTAGCCCATCCCAGCAGCTGTCCTAAAGGAATTTGACAGGGTTTCTTCCTTTGCTTGAACAGGCTCCAAACTGTCTGGACATAAATTGACCACCTTTGCTCTCGGTGTTCCTCTGCTGGCTGTCTTACAACATGTGCCTGCCTTTCACACCGGTTCGGCTGCCAAGTAGCAGCCTAAATATAGACTCGCCTTGTTGACCAGAGCACCACTGACCTCGAGGCCAAGTATAACTACTTGTAAAGATGACAGTGATTTTTTATTTTTATTTTCTTTTCTCATTCTTGCAGTCATACTAGGCTTCAGTTTGGAAAACTCAACAACTTGTTTTTTCAAGATAAGGGCTGTGGTCTTAGTGGGTCTTTTTTCTTGTTGAGATTTAGGTGGGTGTTGATGAAGGGGTTTAAAGTAGCCACTCAACTCAGATTTTGGCACCAGGACCTTAATGCATCTGTGAAATGAATGGGTGGCTTTTACCTGATCCCTTCACCCTTCTCTATAGACATGGAATCCAAGACATCTCTATAGATTGATTTATGTGTTGGTGGTACGCATTGAGCACTGTAGTTGTTTAATGGCTGCCGCTGTAATTTCAACCAGATGGGTTCTGTCAAATTTTAACCATATGAGACTATTTATTTCCTGGGCCTCCTTATAAGTGATGTTTTGACCTCATACATATAAAGAGATGGTATATTCAGAGTTATTTCAAGAGTTTGACTTCATCAGCTGCCAACTAAAAACTCAGAAATCGTAAAGAACGGTTTTAAAGATATAGATAAAAATATGTCTGTAACAATACCATATATTATTAAAAAGGCTTGTTGCATTTGTGATTTTGACAAACAGGGTGGCACGGCAGCTCAGTGGTTAGCATATATGATATAGCCCAGCAAGAATATCCTGAGTGTGAATCCACAGGCCAGTTGTAGCCTTTCTGTGTGGAGTTTGCATGTTCACCTGGTGAATGTGGGTTTCCTCCCACAGTCCAAATACATGCAGGTTAAGGAAATTGTTCACTTTAAAGTGCCCACACATGTGAACGTGACTGTGAATGGTTGTCAATCTGTCAAATGTGCTGTGTGACTTCTGACATGTCAGTTTGGAAATAATAACTATAAATATATTTTATTAATGGGGCTGTTGCAAGTTTTAGTTGTTGATGGTTAGAAAGTGAATCAAAAATACCTGTCGATCAATTTGAGGACAATAGCAGATTCCAATATTTTAGTTCTGGTTTTTGATGGTGGGATGAGCCTTTTGGAATTAGTGCCTTTAAAGTTATTATAAGTTTACTTTGTTGAGGCCGGGATCCGAACATGGGGAAGGTTAAAAGCATATCATACTGCAGAGCTGAGACCGACTCTGATAGGTGCTTGTGCTGTCGCCAGGGTTCGTTAAAAAACAAACTTTCCTCATACCTGTGAACATGTGTTTTTGAGTTGATAAAGTCATTGCTTGTACTGCTGCCTTTGTCACCAACTGTTGCCCTGCTGTACATAATTGTATTCTGCTTGATGTGGACTTTTTAAATCCAAACTTAGTGTCTTTTATTTGTCTCCACTACTTCACACAACGTTTCTTAGTATGCAGATGTGTGTGTTTAAAGGCAGTGGGAGACACTCCATCATTTTCAGATTGTGTTCCATTTTCTTTTGTAGATTAAGAGTTTAAAAGCTTTAAGAATGCACTGCTTACAGCATGTAGTGTGGGAGTGGTTAAGCTTCCTTCTCACTGTGCTGCACTAACCCTTAGCCAAAGCTATGTGATGTGTAAACAATCACAAACGCACCCATGAGTCTAGGACTCAACATACACTGCTCACCTGGAGAGAGAGGTGGCTTTTCTTGGTCAGGCTCTGACTGGACGTTGTTGTCACACCTACTGAATAATAATAATACTAAATAATCATAGTGTGTTTGTATGTGGACAGCCTAGTGTTGGATGTGCTGTACCTAAAAGGCATAAGACCAAGAACAACAGCACAGGGAATACGTGTCCAATAAATGTTTCATGTTTTTGGTAGTAAAACCTGGGGATGTGTTGTGGGAAATCTGTAGATAAAGGAACTAAACTTGACTTGTAAGTTCATTAATTAAACAGAGTTGACCCTGTCTTAATGAACTATTACTCTCCATCCACCCCAGGTGAGTGACGTGCGTTTGAGGCCCAGTGCTGCTGCATGACTCAGTAGTCCTTAGTGTTTTCTGGGGGTCTCTGTGCAGGAATTGGCCAGTTGTAATGATGAGTCACAGGAAGCTGACAACTGCCATACTGTCCCAGTTCTACAATAATACAGAGCTGAAATGACAAAGCCCAGTTTAATAAAGGAAGTTGTGTGGTCCTGATTAGGTTATTTTTAGATTTAAACCAAGCTTATGCTGTCAGATATGATCATGGAGCAGCATTGTTTTCTAACCAAAGAATGGGGATCATAGAGACTCATTTGGTTAATTTTCTTTGAGGGTTAGAATTCCTAAAAGAAAGCATTCTATAATTGAATGTTTTGGCGACATCTCCAAATTAGTTTATTACTTTGGTATTTGGGGGTTGTTTCAGTGTTGTGTAAAAGTTGGCAATTTCCAGTGGACTGGGTCAGATGGTGGCCCTTACACTCTGGAAACATTGGGCAGTAGCAGGAATTTCTTATGCATCCTGTTTCTTTCCTCTTCTTTGCACTTGCAGTCTGGCCCTTTTTGTTTTGAACACTAATTTCTAAATTCCTGTGGGATTTATTTTGCTTACTTTACTTTTTTACAGAAGTGATGGGCATGGAGTGTTTCTTGGTGGACTGGTTTTAGTTAATTTGATATGTATCTATGTGTCAGAGACAGTCTGTAAAAATTATATATATATGCACACAAATAATAATTCAGTTTTGTTAAATACTAAAATAAAATAAAACCAATGATATTGTCAGTAATCGGATAAAGTTTCAGCTGTACTACTCCATTATCATTTCTTGACTGAACAATTTGGTTACTTAAAGTAGTCTCTGACTGTTTTAATATTATTATTTCCTTGTTGATGGATGCATACTGTACCGTCTTGGGGTGAAGGAGCTTGTCACTTATAAGATATAGTCTAAATACCCAATGTGGTGTGCCCTAGGTTGAAATTACTGGAAGCCACTGATGGAGGGAAATGTTGGGGAGATCGAGGAAGGCAGAAAGTGAACAGGCAGTTACTCTGTCACTGTTTGATACATTTGCTGCACTTGTGTGTTTTGTTTTTGTTTTTTGTTTTTAGCTGTGGAATATAGATTTGAAGCATACTTCTTAAAACAATAGTGTGGAAACTCCACATTATGCCCTTTCATGTCTGTTTTGTTGGAAAAACACGTTGTTTAAATAGTTCTGGTATTTGTAAGGGTAGTCTAAAGGTTTGTTGTTCTTGCTACTTCACTGTATGCTAGCTTGTTTTTATGACAAGTCATTTGATATATTTTCCTCATGCTCAGTGTTTCCTATGACAAATGTCTGGTGAGTATTTGTTTAAGGTCAGCAGCACAAAGTGGCTCAATATCAAGATGCCAAAAGACATGACATAATGCTATTTGCTCTTCGCTGGTCTTGAGTTGCAACAGCATTCTGGTTGTGTGAGCCTGGGGGTGTGGGGGGGACTAGTGGGTGGAGAGGAATGCAGCCTTGTATAGGCTCTACGGGGTCTGAGGGCCCACCTCCTCCCTCCCCTTGCCTCTTGTGCATGCCCAGGCTGCTTCAGTCACTCACCTGCCAGCTGAAACATGGGGAGGGAAATGCAAGCAAGCTTTCAGAATGGGAGACTCCCAGGCCAATCGGGTGACAGGATCTACAGCAGGGCAAAAAGGAGGAGGGCGGAGCATGCAGCTTCCAACTTGTCACTATTAATAAAAGCTCAGTGTCTGATTTAGGCTCCACTCTATAGTCCTGGAATGCGAGACGATTTGCAGTCAGAGCAGAGCTCTGAACTGTCACTATGTGTGACTGATGATGTCACCTGGCCAGCCAGGTTATTTTCTCATCCGTGGTTCAACAAAACCAACCCTAATGCCACTTAATCACACTCACCTATTGTCGTGATTCAGTGTATCTGAAACCACTGTGGTCAGTAAGGAGAACTGTAGCGAACACATAGCAGTTATTCCACCAGCATCCACAGCTCAGCATGCAAATAACTAAGCATAAATGCTTCCTAGCTTCAGCTTGCTCCATTTCTGTTATGACTAACATTTATTTGCGTATCCACGTGTTCACCCTCCTCTCTCCCACCCCTTTCTGTTGTTTTGACAGCATCCCAGTCCAACAGCAGCCTGAAGAAGCAGAGGAGCCGGAGCATCTTCAGCACATTCTTCTGCTGCTTCCGCAACTACAATGTGGAGCCGCCAGCCACCAACTCCAACACCAGCTCCCTGCCTCCACCTGTGGAGGAGAATGGATCACCTCCCAAGGTGAGCCACTTCTCCACTGTCACTAAAGCTATTTGTTTTATTTATTCTTTCTTTGTGGACCCCTTTGTTTTTTTTCTACCCCCTCACCCAGTTTTTGTATGTGTGTCTATTTCTCTTGTCGTAGTGTGACCAGGTCGAGGTCATCCCTGTTCCTAGTGTATGTATTGCCTTTTTTCCCCCCCTTTCCTCTGCATGCAGGCTGAGTGGGCTGGTGCTGGCACATCCTGTCTGTGTGGGCTCCAGTGCTCCTCAGAGAGCTTTTACTCCGCTAACGTACTGCGGTTCATTTTCAGCCGATTGTAGCACTGTCTGCGTGGAGGGTGTATATGCATCTATGGATTTAAAATGGTGCCTCGGTGTCTGATCTGCATGAGTGACATTTGGTATGCTTTCAGAAATACTGTGTGATGCTAAATGTCTAACAAGTTAAGCATAAACAGTTTCTATTCATTGCCTCAGGTGCTTTCATACCAGAAGTAAATCCATTTATTGTGCTACTTATCCATGCAATAGAGTGTTGCAGGGGTGATGTATTTTTGTAGGCCAACTTAGAAGTTAGCAGTGCCCTGTTTGCCTCTACAAAAAGTAAATGTGATCTTTCCATTGGAATTTGGATTATTGCTGAAAATAAGCTTTGTGGCAAACAAAGTTTATGATACTCACATGTTTTGTGCAAGATAATCTTTACAAAATAAACACTTACTTTTAAGATCTTTGGAGCGTAAATGCAAACGCCAGAAGTAAAAAGCTACGGTTATGCTATAAACAAACTACACCACAGTCGCATGACTTCGTCACCACCACTAAGCTTCCAACTTGTAAATGGATTTCAGACCTTATTTCAGTCATCTAACCAAAAACCCATTCAAGGATGAGGGAACCGGAAGTGCGAAAATGCTAACTCTTGTCCCGGTTTTAGGCCACTTTTCTGCAGCACTCTATAGAGTTACATTAGTGTAGCTCATAGTCTTTAAGTTTGCTTCTTCATCTAAGAGTTGAAACTAATTCATGCCGTCATTCGAGGAAGGAATTATATGTTATCGGTCATCAGTGACGGTATGAAGGTCAACTCTAAAATCCATCAAACGTTAATGGACTTTTAATTCTGCACTGTTCCTGCACCGACATAAATTTGAAGTTTATTGCCATTTTCGAATTGATAAGAGTGATTTCAGTGAAGCTTAGACTGCTCTACAGCAGCAGCTAACCTTTGCATGGCCTTTGTCTGTGAGAATGTAATGAGGACTTTTACTTAATCTCCACAGATTTTGCAACAAATCTAAGGGGATTTAAGACAACCGTACATTCGCTGAGTAGGTAGCTGTAGTAAGGGAATGTCTGGTGTTGAAGAATCCTATAGTTTAATAATCCATTAAACACATTAATTCAGACATGGCTGTTTCTCAGCTGCACTCTCACCCATGGAGGTGCTCTTCCTAACATGGTTTTGGCTTTTCTGCGCAGCCATTAATTAATGCAAAGTATACGTCTTCATTTGACTGTCTCTTAATATGTCTGACATTATCTGCCTTGTCTCCCCCAGCCACCAGCCAAATACCTCCTACCAGAGATGATAATATCGGACTACGGCAAAAAGTGTGTAGTGATTGACTTGGATGAAACGCTCGTCCACAGCTCATTCAAGGTAAGAAGAGGCTAAAGCAAATTGAAATTTACCATTGATGTTGTGCACAGTTCTGGAGTTGTCAGCTGTCGGTAGAACCGCAACGATAAGTCGATTAATCGAGTCATCATCAGATAATCAATCAGCAACTATTTTGATAATCGACTAAAATTTATTTTTAAGCAAAACCTTTTATTGTTCCAGGTTCTCAAATGCAAAACTTTGCCACTTGTCTTCTCTCACATGATATATATATATATATATATATATATATATAGAGAAATAATTGACAAAAAAGTCAGCAGATTAATTAGTGACAAAATGAATCGATAGATGCAGCCCCAGCTGTTAGTATGAGCTGGCTATGGCCGCCTTTGTTACAAAGATGCAGTCACCAGTTGGCCCGGACATTTAAATATTTGCTTAAAAATGCAATTTGTAAATGGGAGGGTGGGGGGGATAAGAACTCACTACCCTGACACTCAAGTGCGTTTTACTTGAGCATTTACCTACATCAGTGTAAAACATACTGTATGCATATATGCCTTGCAATGAGAGTTAAGCATATTGTATATCTGATGTTATCTTTGTCTTTCTATACAAAACTCAAGTCAAAGCTTTGTTAAATCTGTTATATCCCAGTGTAAACAAAGCTGGGAGATGAGCAGGCGGTGAAGGATGTGCTGCCCCTACAGCACATCCTCCAGAGGCAATATTCCAGTCCTGATTGTGCTTTTGGAATAAAAATAGGATGGTAACAGGAAAGTCTGAAGTGCAGTAGTAGTCACCTACGGTGGCTGTTTTTGTCACAATCCAGAATATGATGCATGTAGACCTCATTCTGCTGTTTATCCGTCTTCCTTTTTTACCCCAACTCGCCCTTCTCTGTCCGGTTCCCGTCTGAGGACGACCACCTCACTGTCTGTTAAGTTATATTACTAGAGAGAAGGGATTGCTTTTGGTAAAAACTGAGACATTATTTTCTTGTTCCTGCCAGAGATTTGCCAATCTGTGAAATGCAAAGTGTTAGTGTTCCTAGCAGGACCTCTGCTGATCAGTCGTGGTACTACACCAGCAGTTTAGAGTAGGAGAGTGTCACACACCCTGGCGCCATGTGCATTTCTCTTTCATTCAGATGACATTATGCCCTGTAGCCTTTCTTCAAGCTCAACAATCAAAGAACACAGGTAGGTTATATAGGCCACACCCTAGTAACACATCTGATGGTGGTTAGATAATCATGCTAAACCATGATTAAAAAATAAAAAAAAGAGGCCTTCAGTGAATCAGAACTTTAAACAGTGACAGAAGTTACGGCCAATCAAATTAATTCAAACAAAGTGATAACTATGTCTCATACCACATATAGAGATTAAAGCTTCACATACAATTCTTTTGTTACATAAAATACCTTCATTTTGAATAGATTTCTGACTACCCCAGCAGTTGGAATGACACTGATATGCTGTTGGTTTTTTCTCACAGCCCATCAGCAATGCTGATTTCATTGTTCCAGTGGAGATCGATGGTACCGTTCATCAGGTATTGCACACGCACAATAAAAAGACATTTTCAGTGAAATATACCTCTTTATTAGGGTCAAGAGTTCCATGTTATTCCTATGTGAAGACCCTGGAGAGAATGGCTGTTATCCAGTTCAAGTAATCCAGGATAGGCTGTGTGTATCCTGGGTGGCCTATTCACGATTACTTGCACTGGGTGGCAGCCGCTGGGCAAAGAGAGGATGGGATCGAAGCTGTGAGTGAGAATGATGTCTTTTTAGAGGGCGCTCACCAATCTGGAGATCTTTGACAATACAATCCTCAAAAGGTGTTCCCGCTCGTGACATCATACTGTCTTAAAATTGCTATAAATCACACTGTGACACTTATACTACCAGTCGTGCATTGGTCTGACACGCGTGTTACACCGTGTACGTTATTTTTCTCCAACCTGGCCTAAAATCTGTGGTGTGTCTTGCAGGTGTATGTGCTGAAACGGCCCCATGTGGATGAGTTCCTTCAAAAGATGGGAGAGCTTTTTGAATGTGTGCTCTTTACAGCCAGTCTTGCCAAGGTGCGTTTAGGCCTGGACATATTTTCTGTGTGTTTTGGTTACAAGCCAGTGCCATGGCACAACATTTTCTACTTCTTGTTCTGCTCTGTATTTTTTTCTTCTTCTGCTCTTGCTGTCTGAATTTTCACACATCCTCTGCTTTGCTGTCCATCTGTGTCTTTTGCATTTTAGCCAATTATACATGGGTAAGTTTTAATGAATGAGACATAAATAAGCCTGTTAAAGGCCTGATAGTCCCGTAGTATTGAATGCTCCTCGTGCTGAGTTAAAAGCTAGGTGTCAGTGCTGCCTGTTGTGTCATAGAGTAGTATTCCTGAGGTGTTTTCCTTGCCAGGAGAACAGGGCTGGTATCGATCTGCTTTGCTTCCGTTTGGAATAATAGAGTAGCGTTTGCGAGCTGTTCTGTTAATGCTCTAGTTGAAGCATGTTGCCACAAAGATTTGCGTCATATAATGCGTCTTCACAACATGGAATTTGATTTATTATGTGCATCTTTCGTAGATGAATAGCACTGGAACTCAGGATATATTTACTATTTGTTTTATAGTGGTGTAACAGTTTTCTGTGTTTGTTTGGCTCTGACAGTATGCAGACCCTGTGGCAGACCTGCTGGACCAGTGGGGTGTGTTTCGTGCACGACTCTTTAGAGAATCCTGCGTTTTTCACAGAGGGAACTATGTTAAAGACCTCAGTCGACTGGGACGAGAGCTCAGCAACGTCATCATTGTTGACAATTCACCTGCCTCGTACATTTTTCACCCAGAAAATGCTGTGAGTTCCTAAACCACAATTATATTTGTCACAAAAGCTGCTTCAGTTATACTTTTGCCTTTCCACCAAGGAGACCTAAGCTCCTGGTGTTTGCTACCTTGATATATAGTCCATTATCTTAAATAAATCTGTATTGTACTGCATAAATCTAAAATACAGTCAAAGTAGTTATATGACAACAAGGAAAACATGAGGCTGGTATTAATGTTTAATATCTTGGTATACAGTGTTTTCCACATTATTTCATGAGATCCTGCGAGCACCACAAACCTCTGTGAAGAAAGTTTTATTTTACAGTTAAACACATCAATCTGGTGCACTTTGAGAGCAAAATTAAGAAGCTACATATGTTTAAAACAGTTCACAAAATACGCTAGAGCACACATTTGAGCCATTGTGGTTACCAGTGTTTTATTAACTATGCGCATACAACAGGGGAGCGCTGAGTACTAGCAAGGAACCTGTAAATGAATTCAGGCACTCCGATTGGCTGTAACCAATAGCGATGTCCGATATAGAAGTGTGACCTATACACGTTTTGTATGTCACCAACAAAGATGGTGGGTGACAACTGATCGATATACATACACGTAGAACAAGCAATGCGCCATGCAGAAGGGGAGACCATCCACATCTCATACATCTTTACGTATTAGTTTTACAGACAAAAATAATTGGCTCACATAGACAAACAGTGGCTCACCGGTTAGTGCTGTTTCTCTAAAAAATGGCATGTCTCTAGATCTAACCATTGCGAAGATGTGACAAGCTAAAGACAGCATGATTTTTGGGCTCCTATACCATCCCATGGGTCTCAGGGTTAATGTGGAGTGAAAAACATTTGGTGCATTATGAGACTATGGCAGAAGAAATTAATCTATGGTGGACCACTGTATGTTAGTTAATGAATGGGAAACACTGGGCTACGTTATGAGCTTTTGATTATTGTAGCCTTTGAAAATCATTTGTTTGGGGTTCTGTTCCAAGGCTCGAGTACATTGGTAGTCTTGCCGACATTAACTCAAAGCTAACCTTTATTGTCTCCCAAGGTCCCAGTCCAATCCTGGTTTGACGATATGAATGACACGGAGCTCTTGGACCTGCTGCCTTTTTTTGAGGGACTCAGCAAAGAAGAAGAGGTTTACGGAGTCCTGCAGAACCTCAGAGGCAGGTAGCAGGACACACCACAGCACCGTCCGTGCTCTCCATCTGCGCTCTGTCGATTTCTGCCCCCCTTTCTACAACCACACCTCCCAGACTCAGGCAGATCCTCCCATACGCGCCCCTCTTGTCTCTGCCCCAAGGGGACGCCTCGGAGCCTCACCGTGGAAACCTTCATGTAACGCACCTCTGCTCTCCTCTCCTGGTGACTGGCTGCCTTCTGAGTGCCATCAGAAAAATCCCCAAAACACTAAATATCCCAGGAGCACTGTGTTTCACAAAGATCACACCAGAAAGTGTACAGAGCATCCTTTTAAGTTGATAATATTGGGGACAAAATGCTAAGAGGAATGAACTCTGGTCTTTATTTTCAAAACAACAAAGATTTACTATTTGGTGAAGTGCTTGTTTTAAAACAAACAAAAAAAACAAAAAAAACTTATTTTCTGAAACGTCTTTTGTGGTACCACACAAAAGTCTGAAAAGATTTTGTCCTCGTATTGTTGCTATGCAGGCAGTTTCTGGTAGAAAGGACTGTGATCCTCTTTTCTTACTGAGGAAGTGCCTTGTGTGAATGTTGTTTTTATGGGGAGATATTTTGTACATGGTATATTTCCAGAGTACTCCAGTTTTTTCACACACAATATGCTTTAAAGTGGACACAGAAATATCTTGATACAAAAGTTTTACTTTAGTTTTTCTTTAGCATCAAACGCTGGGTAAACGTCTCCATGGTATTCTCTTTTCCCCAGTATGCTTGTACCATTATTTAGATGTGACTTTGTTACTTTCTGCTATCATTATATGTAGAAATAGTTCATTTGTTTTAGACAAAGGAGTACTTTTGCAATTGTGAACCTTACACCCCACCTGCAAGTACAGTAGTTCTTTGCGTTTGATCTGTAAGCTCACATAAAACTGTGCCATTTTTTTCTCTCTCATATTACACCGTATCTCATTTTATTATTTGCCAAATAAGGAAATTCTTTTTTAACAGGCTTCATATCTTTAACAGGGGTTCAGCTATATCTGTTAAACCCTTAGTAAGTATAGCATTATAGGTTTTAGTCTTTAGACAAATAGTTGTCAAATACGATTGTATGTTTTTAATGTTATGAGGTCCTTGTTTGTCATGTTGTGCATCTCATATGGCTAGCTTTTAGTCCACTTTTTCTTTTTGTGGCACACAAGTGGTGCAGCTTCACCCTTTAGAGGACAATCTTTCTCCAGAATTGTACACAGTTGCAAAGGTATCCCTTTTGTTGTTTAAAATGGTCTGGGATGTTTTTACTTTTTCACAAGGTTAATGTCTTTAGGGAATATAGGATAGTGTTGGATGGAGTCTGGACAGTGTCCAGTCACCCCATCCTGCCCTGACTTACGTACGGCGATGGCCCGGTCTCATCCAGCTCTGGTGTAATAACCAGTGGAGACCATGTGTGGTGTTTACCTTCCCAGACTCTTTTTAACTGCTCTTCACCTCAGTGCCTACATTCGAGAGGAGCCACGCAAACCGAATGCTGCAACATTAGCTAGCTACCATGGCAATAACCTTTTTTGGTGGGGGAGTGTTTGGTTTGGGTCTCTAGAGCACTTGACACGGCTAGCCAGTGGAGGTTTGGTTGGCCTGGTTATCACAAAGACTATCGATGTTCCTGATGGAACCTTCAAACATTCATTTTTCACATTATTTGATCCGAAGAAGCTGAACATACATGTAATTTAGCTGTTTAGTCACTTTTAGAATAACATTTAAATTATTAGACTGTCAGAATATTTTTTTTCCAAATTAAAATACTGAAACAACTTGAATGTTGCTTGGTCTATTTCAGCCAAGTGACCTTGTATAGTGAACTACATTGCCAATAGTTATCAGCTTTTGTTGTGGAAGAAGGTTTAAAAAAAATAAATAAATAAAACAGAAAAGACACCTTCCAAACCTACAGATGGTGCTCAGTTGTGGTCCATCCAGACAGCCCCCAAATGTTATGGGTCAGCTCTAAATGGAACACTACTGGGGCCCTGCAAAAAGGACTGTGAAGAACCTCATCACGGCATTGATGCCTTACTGCCTGCGGAGGCACAAAGCAATGTTTCTTCATTAATTCCAAGGTTACATCTACATGTTTTTAGCTTTGACTCAATTAGTGTTTTCTTATGGAGTGTGAAAAATGGCTCTGCCATGTATGTAAACCATATATGGACACGTGAATTAACATTGTGAAATAATGAAATGAAGCATGAACGGGATCGTACGCTCCAACAAATCTCATTTGCTTTATTTCTTTGTTTATGGGTCATGGTGTTATTAAAAAGACCTACACTACTTCATAATTTCCAACATTTTTTTTTCTCAGGTTGAAAGACTGCTGCTCCTTCAGGCATATTGAGATGTTTTCTTTGTTTTGCATAAGCGTATGTGTTGGTGGTGAGTGTTTGCTCATGATGATGGTTTCAGTGCAATGTTTTTTTTGTTTGTTTTTTTTTTTTTTGGAGCGTTTGGTCGACTCTTCTCAACCTCTCAATGATTACCTTGCTCTGAAAATGTTGTTTGTATCATTGTGATATTTTTCTAACTACCTTTTGTCAGTATTTGGTTTGAAAAGTTGCATATTACCTATTGTGCACAGGTTTTTTTTGGGTTTTTTTTATCCCCCTTTTCCTTTCAGATCTGTAATGTCCCTCTTTTGGTAAGAACTCTGTCAGGTCTTGTCTTTCCTATCAGGGGATGTGTGTGTGTGTTGGGGGGAGTGTGTGTGTGTGTTGGGGCTGTGTGTGTGTTGGGGGGAGTGTGCACACAGGCATCTTCTTTGTGCTACCTTATAGGTTTTCTTTGTATCACCTCACAATCACACATTCAATCATTTTGTATTGATTTAACACCAAAGTTCCACAACACTTGAGTTCAAGTCACTGCATTTTTTTGTTTTTTGTTTATTTTATTATTTTTTTGGTGAGGTTATTCACTTTCCTTTCTTTTGGCAGTTTTTGTTGACTTTGAGTGTTGGCGGCGTGTTGTCATCCTGAGCATCAGTTTCTTTTTCTTTCCATAATAAAAGGCTTCGTTGAAACAATTTCGTCATGATTTTTTTTTGTTTGTTTTGTTTTAATATCTGATATACATGAATTAAGGCCAAAGACCATCACTTCAACTTGGTGTGAGTGAGGTTTCCACTGTCTCTCTGTACCTGATGTGGTCCATTAACTCCAGAAAGCATGGGAGGTAATGTAACTGTTACACATTTATTTTGTAATTAACTTCCTGACATGTCACAATAAAGCACATTTTTAAGGAGGAATGTTGCTTGTCTTCTGTCAGCAGACTAACGGAACGACAACCAGCTCCGTTTTTATTGAGCCTATAGGATCTGGCAGCGAGGTCGTGTTATCTTAGGCTTATTTGGCCTCTTAAAAAAATGGAAGTTAGTTCAACAAATTTAAATGATCTACATCTTAAAAAATATATTTTTGGCTACAGTGGCAGCCAGAACGAGCTATAAACATCTGAAATATCTTTATCTTTGAAATGGCAAACTTGTTAGCATATAGTCGACTACGTTTCTGACCTGGGGAATATAATCTACAATGTAATATTCACTTACTCCTGAGAAAAGTATCTGTCTCTAGCTGCTAAATGCTCAACTATATTCACAAACTAGTTGCTAACCGTGTCCGTTGTTGGGGGCAGTTAGTGTACAGAGCTACAGGGGAAATTCAGAGTGGGTGATATTGTCACTAAGAGCAACCCGTTCACATACAAGATGTCATGATCAATTTTTAATATGAAATATTCATTATAGCTGCTTTAACTACATAAAATATTAAATAATCTTACATTACTAAAAAGGCTTTCATGCCATTCAATGAGTAAGCTAACACATCACGTCCCTGACCACCTTTTAATTGTTGCGCTGATGCTCTGTATCAAAGGTGTGTCCATCCAAAGTTCAGTAGGTAATTAATGTTTTCTATAAAAGGCTGAAGTGGCTCAGCCCCAATCCAATGCCATCGCTAACAGAACATGGTATGTGTGAAAGTAAACTTAGTTGTAAACTCATAATTTATCATTTATTCACACGTTAATCATCTATTCATAATCTTATAATCATTAGTTTGAATACGTATTAGTATTTAGTAATTATATACTTGTGAATTTATTTCAATTAGCTAAGATTTCCTCATTTACTCGTCGTGTCTCTCATCTTTCACCCAGTTCCAATGTTTAAGTCTACATGGGTATGTTTGTGTAAGTTGAGCAAAGCAACACTTTCCTTTAGGAGGTCAAAAAAGGTCAGCTATGGAATGCAGGTCCTTATATGGAACGTTTCTGCTCAACAGGATGCAACTTGAGTTTTTTGTATGTGCTGTAAAGATCCTATAGGTCCAAACCTATCTAATGTGTGCAACTGACCAATGAGCTTGAGCTTCTTTGTTTTGAGAATACTAGAAAAGCTGTGTTCTGCTATTCTTCCTTTGAGATAGTTCTGGCTTCTGGCTGTCTATCTCCTATTGTACAATATGTCTTTGTTCAACGACCAGTAGTTGTTTGTGTTTTGATTAAACTTAAGAGCTTAGAGCAGACATATGACACTAGTGCAAATGATACAAAAACCTAAAACAGTTGGTCCCTATAATGTGACTCATGTGGAGAATTATATAGTGTGTACAGTATTTGCCTACACCCACCAGCCAATACAACTAAATCCAGTTGCAGATTGAGAGAGAAATGTGGTCTTTATCTGGATTTTACAGTAGCTGCACAAACTGCTGCAATTAAGCCAATAAGTTAATCATGAACTTAAACTATAGAGCAAAAAAATATTAGAAAATCCAATTAAAACCAGCTAAAACATGGCTGTGTAATGGAGTTCCTTGTGTCGCATATCAGTCGGTGACGTTTTTACTCAGCATCAAGGACCATGATGTTGACAAAGAGTCCAGCTGAGGAGAGAACGTCCCCGTTCTTATTGAGCAGAGGCACGTGTCTGTATCCTGTGTGGGAGCACAAAGTGGTTGCAGTCAGTGATCAGAAAGCGGAGAATATGAAGAGCTCATTATGCAGAGTGTGAATTGAGCTCTCTTTGCTCGGCGTGTCTGTTCATTTATGAAGTGTGAAAACAGAACTATCGGTGGTTTTACATCACTGGGTTACAGTGAAGGAAAAAATGCTGATCAATTCTGCAAATATCCACTGCCAGTTGCTGAACGTACCCATTTGTAAGCTGTTGAATGGAAGCGTGTACTGTCCTACAAACTCATTATCTCATGAGCAGTTCACCCCTCAACTGGGTTTTTCGTTCACATTACACGTGACATACACAGGCTCAGGATTTGATAGAAATTAGTAGTAGTTCACAAGTAGAGTAGTTCATTTTACTGAAGGGGAACTGAACAGAACTAAGTCACTAAAATGAACTGCTAATGCCATCACTAGACAATCCGAGTAAATGAATGCAGCATGAACATTGTGCTGAAAGCCACTTTACATTATAATGGGTGTAAAGTGTGTGCAGGTAACATTTACTGTGAAATACCTACAAGCATTAAACTGACCTGTTAGTGTTTTCTTTACTTTAGTACATACCGGCAAATATGGGACGCTATTTGCCGCTATGTGTTATAGTTATTTGAGGATGAGGATTCATTAAAAATCATTTAATCACTTATGGATTGGGAGTGCAATTCAGTTCACTATGAAATGAATAGACTTTATTGTAACTATTCTTATCAAAGCTAATGCTTTTGGTTTTCGCACAGGGATAAGACAACCTATTTCCTTAATCCTGAATTTTTTTTCCATTAATTATATCTCATTTATAAGTGATAAAAGCACTACAAATGTTGAATGTTAATGTGGTTGTAAATGCATGAAATGAAATGAAAGTACAAAGGATTCCTTCTACATACCTGGGCTGAAAAATCTATATATAAACAACATATTAATAAAAAAACACTGCAAAGCTGACGGAGCCTAAATAAATCCCTCCTAGGTTCCACTGGAGTCACAGCCGCAGTCGGATTTGGTTCCTTCCTGTTCCAAAGGTTTGTAGGCTGTAAGAGCACTGTGTCTCCAGGAGGTGGCAGGCTTGGGCTGCCAGTTTATTTCTTTTACTTTCACAGGTCAAATATTGAACTTGTGTTTTTCTGCTTTTGTTAGGTTACATTCTGGTCACCTGTGGAGATCGACTGGTGTTGTTTGACATGGTGTCCTCTGCCCATCCTGATGGAAATCTGAGATCCAGCTATTTTAAGACACAGCGTCTGTCTCTGTGGCTGCTCGGGACTTAAGGTAAGACGGGCGAGTCTTCATTGCATCTATGTAACTTCCTCTGCTGTGGGCAGGACAGTCTACCAGACAGTATAACGCTGTGTCACTTTGAAGTTGGTGAGGTGAACGACAACTGAGACAGTATCCATGACAACACACTGTCCCCTGGACCTTTGTTCCAAAGTAAATGAGTTATTTTAAGGACCCCCAAGAATGATAAAGGAACAATGTAGTTGATGAGGTCATAGATGCATCACTATCTTCCCTGAATCATCCAGAATGTTGCTCAGTTGGCTCACGAGGAGTCGGCCAAAATACCTGCCAACAGGTGCAGAAGTCTCATTGAGAGTTACAGACATGGCTTGATTGCAGTTATTGCCTCAAAAGGTTGTGCAACAAAATATGAAGTTACGGGTACCATCATTTTTGTCGAGGCCAGTTTCATTAGTTTGTTTTCTAAAATGATTCTGTTGAACCAAAATTCAAAAGCAATGTCTGATTTTTATTAGTTGATTTTCAGTAATTTTTTAAATTTATTATTACTTTTGTCAGTTTCAAGTTATTTCAGTGACCATTGTGGGTTTATCTTTAACGGAAGGGTGCCAACAATTTTGTCCACCTGTGTACATATTAATATATTCTCCTTGTTTATGTAGAGGACTAGATCAGTTTAGTCAGATTGTATTCTAGATAATCCCACACTTTAAAGAGTTGTAGTGTGTTTTATGCTGCCAGGGGACACTGTTGAGCACAACTTTAATCTAATTGAGTTTTGTACATATCATTGTGTGTGTCTGTTTGTTGCAGGTGTGCGTGCAGTCTGGTGTACTACGGTTTGACTCTGGGTGCTCAGTGATCCTGTGCAACACCTTATACCTGCTCACACCTCAACGTTTGATCTTCCTGTCTGGAGAAGTTGTGTGACATTATTTGGAGATGGGTTTCTGTGCCCATATCCAGCACAGGGTTGATGTTTTTACATGAAGCATTGCAAGATCAGAACCTATGTAGTCGTTGCTGCTTTTTATTAGATCTGCATATGGCGTCCATTGTAGTGTAAAGTGGTTTTCAGCAGAATGGGCCTGTGTAGCTGTCACGTGTAAAATGAACGAAAGGCCTAGTCAAGGGGTGAAATGCTCATGAGTAGTTCACCCCTTGACTAGGTCTTCAAGGCATTCGTTGACTACACAGTTATTTTAGCTACTGGTTTATTATTGAGATTGTACTTTGCAGGGATATTCTACTGGTCTGTATTATATTGAGAGGTGTTTCTAATGTATTTACTCCATTTACAAACATGAGGGGGGAAGAAACATCCAGTACAACACAATCGAGTTCAACTCCACAGCACACCTCTGAAAGTTTGAATGAAAACAGAACATTATCATCTTCATAAATGTAGAATATGTGGCAGATACATTGTACTGGATTGCGTTACATGGTATAGGTGTTCCTTAATAAAGTGGGAGGGAGCGCAAATTAATAGGAAAATGACTAAGTAGCCGATTTTACTGGTGGACCTCTTTTAAGGAAAACTGGGAGAAGAGAAACCATAATGTGCATAATTCTTTCAAATAGCTTCTGCCAAACTCAGAATATTCATCATATACATTGTAGTCAGGGTCCTTATACCTGTTTGTACGTCTTTATGAGCAAAATTGTATAACTCTTTACAGTGTGGGTTAGCATATAAAACATAGCCACTTTTATCATGTTTTTTGTGACTACTGATGTCACGTACGTTAAAAGAAATAATGTTAAAAGTAAATGCTTTGATGTAAAGTTCCTACACGTTGCGCTGGGTGTTGCTATGGGTGTCATCATGACGATTGCATTCTAGAATGCTTTTGATACATGAAGCTTCTCATTCTCTCTCCGCTGAACAAACCTGTGGAGACTCTTGAGACTAACCATCAGCCAACAAACCGAGAAAAGAAGATGAGTGACCAGAGCAAATCTAGTCGACACAAATCGAGCTCAGTGTTCAAAGATCTCCATCTGGATGGAGACTTTTGCGATGCAGTCATCAAAGTCGAGAATGTGGAATTTCAAATCCACAAGGTCTTCCTCTGTAAATGCAGCCCGTACTTCCAGTGAGTTGGTTGCCTGATATAAGGAAGGAAGCTGATTAAATATAGCCTTCAAATAAGCAGAAAACAACAATAACTGTAGCAAATGAAAGATAATTTCATTATATAAGTCAGAGAAACGCACCACAATAAGTGATGGATTGCATTAATTCATGGGGCATTTGTGGTTTAACAAGTTTGACACAGAAAAAAGACCAAAGTTCATACATACACACTTATTTATCTTCAAAATAATCAATGCTATACGTTACCTAAAACAGAAAAGCCTTTATTTTTATTACAGATATCAATTGATTTTATCACTTTTAAAACCCTAAATATACCCAGACTATATCAGTGCATTGGCTTCATAAGAACTGTTTCAAAGCTACATGTACACTGGGTAACACCTTATTCTCCGTCATATTTCACTCTCGATGCTGGTTTTCCTCTCGCACTTGAAAAGTGCTACAAGACCTTTTTTTTTACTGTTATAAGTGTGGAGATGAGAAGAAAATGTTGAATATGATTTGTTTTTATCCCGACCCACAGAGCTCTTTTCAGACACAGGTCAGCCCCAGACAAAAAGGTCTTTGACATATCCGGCCTGTCTCCTGACATGATGCACCTCATCATTGAGTTTGCATACACTGGCATTGTTTCTGTGAAGGAGGACAACGCACAGGAGCTGCTGCTGGCAGCCGATCAGTTCAACATAATGGACATTGTAGAACGTTGCTGCGGCTTCCTGGAGGAGCAGCTCTGCAAAGAGAACTGCATCGGCATCTGGCAGTTCACCAACATCTGCTTCTCCGAAGGACTGCAGCAGAAGGCCTACAGCTTTATTATTGAGCACTTTGAGGATATTGTGGCTTGTGAAGAGTTCCTGCAGCTCTCGGTGCAGGAACTCACTAACATCCTTGATAGAGACGACCTCAATGTGAGAAAGGAGAGTACTCTGTTTGAGGCCATCGTTCACTGGATCACACACGAACGTGAAGAACGACAAGGACACATCACTGTACTCTTGTCTAAGGTACAGTAACTTTCTGGCACTAGATTTAGTTTTTGATATAGAAGATTTAAATCTTCAGCATTTAGCAGATGGTGTTATCCTGACTGCAACAATAATCAATGCTGTTGGGGGAACAAATTGGCTCGGTGCCACATTCAGACTGGGAAAAAAATATTAAAAAAACTTCACCAGTCTTCTCCTTTAATGATGGAATTTGAGCTCTGAATATTTAAGAGTTTGGCAGGCAGGATGAATAAATGGAACCAATATCCGTCTCAGTTAAAATAATTATAAAATGGCAACAGTCTGGACACTACAAGTGTCAAATACTACAGTCCGTTAAGTTAAATTGAAAGATTCTGTCCTGTTCTCTCTGTGTAGGTCCGGCTGCCCTTGATGACTGCAGAGTACATCAGGAGCAATGTGATGTCCAATGAGGTGGTGGACAACAATGCTGAGTGTCTGCTCATGCTCAAAGATGCCATTCAAACCACACGTACAAACAGACCCTCTGCATCTGCTCAGTTTAACACTGTTGCCCGTCCTCGCCTGCCTAATGCCATCCTGTTGGCCATTGGAGGCTGCTCCAACATATCTGACAGAGCTCTGATTCACAGCATTGTGGCCTACGATGTCCGCGCTGACTCCTGGATCAATGTGACGAAAAGTCTGGAGCGTCACTGTGTCTATCACGGCACCGCCTTTCTCAATGGATATGTCTACTGTGTTGGTGGCTTTGACGGGATGGTGCATTCCAACAGCGTGCACAGGCTTGACCTGAGCACACACACCTGGCAGGAGGCGGGACCCATGTACTGCTGCCGTTCCTACGTGAGTGTTACTGTGCTGGATGGATGCATCTATGCCCTGGGAGGTTATGATGGACGCATACGGCTCACCACTGCAGAGCGCTATAGGCCTGAGACCAACCAGTGGAGTCTTATTGCACCCATGTACGAGCGGAGGAGCGACGCCAGCTGCACAACACTCCACAACAGGGTGAGTGAAGTGAAAGACCATCTGCAAATACTTCAGATCGACACAGTAATGTGATAGTCACTGGAACATTGCTCATTTGATTTCCTACCTGTTTGAAACAACACTTAAGAGTCCTATAAGGCTCCAAACCAAACTATTGGATAAAGGTCATTCATTTATGACCTTTTGCAGTTGTGTTAGAAGGTAGTATCAGACTAAAGGTCTGTAGCAACATATATAATGTATGTATCTTCTGTGCATGAAAGTGTTAAGAAATGTGTGTTGCAGTATTACATGCTGTAGTTATAGTTTGTTTGAGGATGGCGTCAGCAGAAAGGTCTCAGGTCTCAGCTGTAATTAATTTATCTTACAATGGTGTTGAAATATTTCTTTATTATCTGTGTGATTGAAGAAAACAAAGTCACCAGTTGAAGCCAAGAAAAGTGCAAAATGACTTAATGCACCATCTGTTCTCCCCAGATTTACATTTGTGGTGGTTACAATAGAAACGAGTTCCTGCAAACATGTGAATGTTACAACCCAGAGACCAACCAGTGGACAATGATCGCCCCTATGAACACGAGGCGAAGTGGAATTGGCGTCATTGCATTAGCAGACCATGTCTATGCAGTAAGTACATGAACCACTGCTGACACTCACATACCACACAAACTGTGTAGTGTGAAGACATTTGGTCAGCAGGTTTTTGTAAACTGCTCTGACTGACAGATTTACAGTAACATTGACAATAATCAGATTTATATCTTGACCACAGCCACAGAAAAAACTAAACTATGACTTAGTTTAAAGGTAAGGTTATGCTCAAACAGAACTAGTTCATAAAACCATTGTCCCACTTTTCTTCTCATAGGTTGGTGGCTATGATGGCAACAACTATCTGTGCAGCGCTGAGGCCTACAACCTCCGGACCAACACCTGGTACCCAGTGTCCTCCATGTTGAATCCCCGCAGCAACTTTGGCATCGAAGTGATCGATGATCAGCTCTTTGCTGTCGGGGGCTTCAATGGCTCCACCACTTTACATAGCGTGGAGTTCTACGACGCAACATCTAATAAGTGGTCTGAGGCCTGTGACATGGAGATTGTCCGCAGGGGCCTGAGCTGCTGTGTGGTGTCCAAGATCCCAAATATGGCCAGGTACGCTGCCCCTCGTGACACCCTGCCATTTTTAAATTTGGAGGATGAGTCTGTGGAGTCAGCAGATTCTGTATAACAACCCTATACCACCTGGCAAGACTTAGTTAGGTCCATAAGTATTTGGACAGTGACACAATTTTTGTACTTTTGCCTCTATACACCATCACAATGTATTTGAAACAAAGCAACCAAGATGTGATTGATGAGTAGACTTTCAGCTTTATTTCAAGGGGTTCGACAAAAATATCACATTAACCAATTAGGAATTACAGCCGTTTTTTCACATAGTCCCTACAGCAGGTCTAGACCGACACTATACAGTATATACACTGCCTGGCCAAAAAAAAAGTCACACACTAATATTTCGTTGGGGCGCCCCTTAGCTTTGATGCAATGTCTGCAATGTCACAACATTTATTTCTGTCCAGAGTTGCATTAATTTTTCACCAACATCTTGTATTGATGATGGGAAAGTCGGACCACTGCGCAAAGTCTTCTCCAGCACACCCCAAAGATTCTCAATGGGGTTATGGTCTGGACTCTATGGAGGCCAATCCATGTGTGAAAATGATGTCTCATGCTCCCTGAACCACTCTTTCACAATTTGAGCCCGATGAATCCTGGCATTGTCATCTTGGAATATGCCCCATGCCATCAGGGAAGAAAAAATCCATTGATGGAATAACCTGGTCATTCAGTATATTCAGGTAGTCAGATGACTTAATTCTTTGGCCACATAACATTGCTGAACCTAGACCTGACCAACTGCAGCAACCCCAGAT
>JAVQJF010058976.1:0-12550 GCA_036023855.1 Gadopsis marmoratus
CCTCTCCTCATTTCCATAAGATTCCTTTAAAAATATGTAAAATTCATTTAAAGTAAGTGGTGACGTTGTCTTTGAAGATCAGGACAACTAACATGGATCAAAGCCGAGGTTCGGTACGGATGAGGGCCTGATTAGCATAATGAAATTAACTTGGAGACAAGAATCTCTAATAGGTGCAACAAAAAAAACGCATTAACAATATTTAAGGAAAGTACTGTTTGTGCTTGTAATACAACAATTACGGAACTCGCATTAAATGAACAGTTTGTTGATTAACTTCTGTTTTCATGCACAGCTCATATCGAGACTGCTTTTCATTATGGGAGCATTATTTCTTCTTCTTCTTCTTTTGCCTTTCACTTTTCAAATTGACACACATGATGATGCTTTGCTGTATTGTTTTTCTTAAATCGGGCCATGAAATCAGTCTGAATTTGCATATTCACAGTGATAATTGCAAAGCTGGCAGATAGCTGTGCTATAATTGCAAACTAATGACTGCAAAATTATTTGTGAACTCCCAAAATATTGAGGTTTTCTTTTTTTTTTTTCTTCCCCAACAGCACCTAATTTGAGTGACAAGCTCCAGCAGGTTAATAAAGGGTCTGTCAGGAAATTTCCCTTCGAAACGACAATTAACCAGAGTCACGGTATCTTTACGCGGTATGTTTACTGGGATCTGTGTACTACAACATCCTGTATGAGCTGTTGAGCTTGTAGTTTGTGTCTGAGGGGCTTTAATGTATCCTCCTCTTCCTGTACTAGAAAATACAGAGTCTGACAAAACGGACGTGCAGTTATTAATCACAGCTGCACAAACACCTGAGAACACTGAAATCCCAGCTCCTGTTAAAAGGCAGTGAAATAACTGCTAGATTTACGTACATATAGTAAGATTAAAATCTTATCAGGATTGTTGACGCTAAATTCTGACTGTATGCAGTAACTCTAAAACCTAAAACAAATACAAAAATGCGTGCAGTTTGACTGAATTAGATTAATCCAAATGAAAGCAACAATCCCTTTGTTAATTTCAGCTGTTAACCGTCTTTCGTCTCTCTCTGACTGCGTACAGTCAATTAAAAAGTTTCCAAGTTGCCGTCGCGAACGCGCCGCGTTTCAATGCAAAAGTCCCGCCGTGCTCGCAGACTCCATTAGATGTACACAGAAAGGAGATTAAATGCACAATAAGACCACCGTTCTGGCTGCGACTGAAGGGTTCTGTGCAGAGATCACATGTACAGTATGTGCTTGTACGACGCTGCGCTACAGAAATAAACTTAAAGAAGTAAAAGCAATGCGGTATTTTGCATCGCCTTGAAAAAGCGACGAGGAAAGAAGAAGGCTTTCTTCCCAGTATTGTTGTAGTTACATCATCCCATCCATATTGCTATGAATGATGAATTATGGGTGCTCTTCTTAACTAGTGAAGTCTGCACCTGAAACAGCCTCTTGAGGTCTGCATGAAGCCCCCCTTTGCAAGGCCTTGCTCCTGCTAAGCCGTTGAGAGCTCAGGGTTGTCCCACTGTGAAATTGTACAAATTGGTGTCCCATTTCTCAGCCATTACACATTCCTGCACTCAGCCACTTCATGCATGTGGACCACACAGGTGACATCCATCCAAGGCCTGCAAAAAGGGCTCAGGGTGGACACGGGATAATATGGCTTGTTTAGAGTAAAGAGGAGAAGAACTGCGTAGTTTAAATGAGCAGCAATGGGCACCACCGTGCAAGGACGGACACCTACAGAAAAGCGAGAATGAAAGGGGGAATGATGGGGATAGAATGGAAAACATAGATTATTTCCCACTTTACCACTTCAGTCAACTGAGAACTGGACTGTGGAAAAGCCGACTGTGATCACGCTAATATCAGGAAGTCTGTCCAGATATTTTGTAGTCTGGGTCTTTGTGATGTTTAGTTTGTAATCTGACCAGCACTCCTCTCAGTGGGAGCCAGGGGTACCCCCCCCCCCCCTCCTCACTGATAGCGAAAAGAGCGCTGTCCTCTTTAGGCCTGGCAGTAATTGAAATAAATTACAAGAGCCCAGCATTGTTGTTATCTGTGGTTAGTTAACGGCACCTCCCTCTCAGGGAACGGAGGGTTTCAGGGAGGAGGAGGACGACGAGGTTCCAGTGACCCAGATTTAGTCTCAAAACATAAATAAATTATCACCCCCCCCCCCACCCCTCCCTCACAGATACACACATATACACTCACACACTTCCCTTCATGTTCAGAGTATACCTTCAAAGTCGAAAATGGAATTTAATCATGCCGAAATGGAGATGTACTCGCTTTGCTGTGTGGTCAATTAATCGATCGACAGAAAATTGACAATGATCCTTTTGCATCATTGCAAACTGAGCATCTGTCTGAGCAGCAGTCCAAAAGCAGACAGTAGAAATCTCAAGATGTCTTTGTGGGCTCCGGGAAGTTGCGACTGCGAGCATTTTTCACAAATTTCTGGACACGCTACAAACTAAACCGAAAATGAGTTCAAATGAGTTAGAAAATGAGTGACAAATAGGGAGTCCCTGCTGCAGGGATTATTATCAACGATATTTAATATCCGCATTTCCGTTAATGGTGATTACATTTTGACCCTTGAAGACAACTACATACGATGATGTTGCCTTAAATGTAAAGCATTCATGCTTTACATTTCGTGTTGTTTCATGGTACATACATTTCATGGTACATACCTTTCATGTTTTTAGGCTCACAAACATTGATTGACATATGGATTAAGTTATGAAGTATTTACCATGCATACTGTGCGTTACTGAACATTTCAGTTCATGGGACCAGACCCATGCCGGGATTTACCTGTTTCGGGGCCGCAGGGCAAGTATTTGCTGTTCGGCCCCTGCTGGTCCTCACTGTACTTGGCAGCTTCGATACTTTGCCAGGTTTTCTCTGCGTCAGTGACTTTAACACCACTCTATTCAGGAACAGCCTCCATACATACAGTTGATAGGAGCAGCATATAAATTAAAATGATTCAAACATTTTGGCACAGAAGAATGTGAATTTGGGGCTTTTGGGAGTTTGGGATCCAGGGTACTGATGTCCGGTTGGTAATAAATCCTTGGACAGATCTCAGGACTGGCTATCTGTACTATTTTGTTGCAGAAAATAAATGGAATGAAATGCAAACGATTTTTAAGATTTGAACATCTCATCCCACTGGGTGGTTTGAAACCTTTAACTTTTGACCTTTTTGGAGTTGTCTTATGTCCTCTCTCTCTCTCTCTCTCTCTGTTAGATTGCGCGATAACAAAATCCCAGGAAACGCATTTACAGCAGTCATAATTGTCTCCCCTAGATGAATAACGGCCGACAGGCAGAGTCTGAACGGACGAGCCAGTAAGTAATCCTCTTTTATTCACACTTCATTTGTTTGGAGAACATCTTGAGAAAACAGGGTTCGTGTCCTTAGTAAAACAAAGTCAGAAAAACAGAAGAATCTGAGACTGTGCAGGAGTGACAGTGTTTTTAAGCAGGCCTGTCTGTCGTTGCCGGCGTTTTAAGAGCGTTCTCTGGCGACTGCCGTGACACTGCCATTCCCATGCCCTGTTGAATTCTTTCCTCAGATCCCAGGCATTTAAGCTGCTCCCCTCCCTCCCCTACACCGCTCAGGATGTAGCCAAAAGTCCACTGACCTATGTGGGAGTGGATATTTTGGAAGACGGCCCTGGATCTTTCACTCTCTATTCCTGTCCTCGCACGTTCATTAGCCCGGCCTCGAGAGTCAGAGTGTTTACATGTTGTTATCATTCCTCTCCTATCATTTTTCTTCCCTGTTTTTTTCTCTCTTTATCCCCCCCCCTCCTCCGCTGAGGGATGTTTTTCTAGGTGGGGTCATCTGCATGTATGTCACATTAGAATTACTATCGCCAAGTAGATTAAATATACATGTGTTTACCCTAGTGAGGACGTTGGAAAGGCTCTTTTTAAAAACCTGCAAAAACAGCACAAAGTGTGGAAGGAAACACGTCCATTGCTGTTGCATTACGCTGCATGAAGACTTGCTCTGTTTGAGCTATGCAAGTTAACTGTGGCTGCACCGGCAGAGGGAAGAGTCCTGTTGATGTTTAGTAAAGTACATTATTTCCGGATTTAAATAAAGTGTTGTCTGTGACAGACTAAACAGATTCCGGTTTTGAAAGTAAGATTTTGCTACTTACTTCAACTGCATTATTAGCATTATTATCCTGAAAAAAATGTGGTTTGCAGCCAGGCAAGAGGGGAGGGTTAAGAGAATTTGGATGGAAGAAGGAAGAGTTACTTTAATATAATCTTTGTTTGTGGTAAATATTCTGAACCCAAGCTCCACTTACTTACTTATCCTTTCAAGCGTGTCCCGCCGTGGTCTTTGCTGCCGTCTTGCCATAGCGTCTAATTTGTTCAGAAAAGTAGTTTCCGGTTACCTTCAACTGACACTTACAGCTGACATCTGGATTAGAAAAGCAGTGCCAATAATGACACCTAATTTTATACTTTCTTTTGTGGAGGCCGTGACACACATGCACTTCTGTAATTTACTTTATGGAAGACGTCGGTAGTGATCAAATGTCTCTGTTTACAGATTGCTGTTGCCTTATTGCTGGAGGTCAAGGCAGAGGAATAAGTCTTTTTTTCTGGCCAAGTCATTATTTACTGTTGATTCAACACAGGGAAGTTTTTCCGACCAGGGCTCAGGACTTTCACATTACAGCCCAGCAGAGGAAATAATGACCTGTAGGTGCTCAGCTGTTGGAACGAAATTGGTGTTTCTTTTCTATTTTTTTTATTATTATACTCCAAAGCTGCCGTGGCCTCCTCCATCCCTCCTCCCGCCCTCTGGTCTCGTCTCCCACACTGCAGGCTGCAGCCCTGTTACATCACTGGAAATGTTTGCTGCGGTCTTTCTGGAACTTCTGAGCTTTTTCTCACCTTTATTTTGTCTCTCCACATACCGTTGCTGTTTTGGAGAAACCGCATCACTGCAATTATTGCAAGACTCCTGTTTTATGCTGTAGCTGAGCTGGCAGTGTGATTATATTCTACAGTATTTATCCTCTGAAGGTGGAGGAGGCTTGGGTGGTTATTAATATGGCCCCTTAGATTCAGCCCTCTGTTCTGTGTTTGAAACGCACACTATGTTGCAGCCCAGTCTCAAGGCATTTTGTGAATGAGCTGAAACAATGCAGAAATCTCATTCTAAAGTCATTTTAATTCCAATGAGCCCCAAAAGTCAAACGAGTGGGGGGAAAAAACTCAGCCGGTGCAGTGAGAGTATTTGAAATCAGCTTTTGTCTAAAAGCAATTTATTCTTGATTCTGGTGCAGTCACCTGCTTTTTCTTTCTTTTTTGGAATACAGACACAAGATGAAATAATCTGTTATAGACATAAATGATAAGGTGGAGATGTTTTCACTGCAGTGTGAACAACAAGCTCTGTGCACATTGAGAGAAATGGGACATTTTCTTTTTCCTCAGGTCATTATACAATGATAGGCCTTTTTCAATCTTTTTCAAGGTTTTAACCTGACAGCAGTGATATTATTATTCCGTATTTCCCTTTTGTATTCCTCCAGTGGATTCAGTGGGAAGGTCCGTGAGAAGAAAGAAGTCGGGAAGTTGTTAGAAGCAAAGAGGATTCATGGCCCAAAGCAACTAATCAACGTATTACTTGTGTCACAAGGACTTAAATCAACTTTTCTTGAAGGCGCCGTCGTCTTTGAATGTTGTCCTGCGAGACCCGTGAAATATTGAAACTCGGTTACCTGTTGCTTTGGTAGGCATGAAGTAGGAAAAAATAAGAAGGCTTGTCTTTCTGATGGACTGTCACTCGCTCAGTGGCACAAGTGCTCGTATGTCAGGCGCGCGGCGGACGTGACATTTCATCGCCGCTAATCAAAATGAATAAACATGCATAATTGCACAGAGAGGGGAGAAGTTAGGGAAATTCAAGGGGAATTTTCGATGCCCCATGAAGTATTAAAACGAAGCTTGGCCTCATTTTCGTGTTTTTTTTTTTTTTTTTACCTAACTGTACTTCCCCACCTAGCCTTCTGCCGACTGCACTGACATGTATATCTCTGGTTTTCATCACATGTGCTTTTCTCAAACACACAAACCATTAGGACAAAATATTTACTCTTTCACAGACGTATTCCCGTACTTCTCCTAACTTTGAAATTCCCTTTGATTTCCAGCACACACCCACCCCTGCCTTTTTAGACGTGTAGAAGTTTAAGAAATCTGCGGGTTTGATGTGATTTTTCCCGCCTTTGTACATCATAGGCAAACATAAAAAAAAAAAAAAAAGTGCGTTAACAGACAGGCAACGAGCTCAGGCAACAGTGGGGAGCTAAGATTGACATGTTTTTTTATTTTGACAGCGCTCACCCTCCCTGCCCTTGGTTTATGATCATAAATAGTGCATGCTGCTTATTAGGAGGCTGCTGCCACGTTCCCAGCTAGCGAGTGTGTTGCTCGCCGGTGTTAGCAGACAATTTGCCAGTACACATGTGAGACATTATTAGCGTTTCCCTTTCATCCTGCGCCTCACTCTCCCCTCTGTTTCTCTGTCTCTCTTTTCTTTTTTTTTCTTTCCCAGTCCTGTGCCATCCATGCAAAGCACTCTGGGATAGGTTGTACTCACTGATTCTGCACGCTGCACGTCATGCAGCTAAATTTGATGGGAAAAGCGCATAATTTGCCCCTTCTTAGATTAAATCTAACTAATGTGATTATGTGGCACAGACACAGGAGTGTACGCGGGCACACAAAAAGCCGGTATGATGACAGAATTTCAAGATGTTTCATGTAGCTGAGAGGAGAAAAAAGAAAGGCCGGTGCTTTTAAGGCTGCATGGAGCAACATCTGGCTCCAATTACCCACTGTGAGGTAGGTGCTCTATTATAAAAAGAAACTCAAAGGATTTCCTCTCTCAAAATACATGTTATCCCTTAATTCCTGCCTAAATTACCACTTAAGCAAGGCCTGTAATTCATAAATCCCGGTAGTCCAGGTCTGTGTCCATGCTGGCTGCAGGGAAAACTAAACTCTGTGTCACCTTGACCGTGGAGGTAGCCATCCTTGGAGAGCAGTGGCAGAGAGTGACATGGGCAGGGCAGAGCGACTCAGGGAAAGAGATTAGTGGCATGGTCGCACCTCTCCTCCCCTCAGATAGCGCCCCGCTGGAGTGGCGAGAGAGGTGAGGAGGGACATAATGGCCGATGGACCCCCTCTAAAAGGATGTTTTTGCGAGAGGTGGGAGAGGAGGTGGGGATGGTGCGAGGGCTCCGGAGTCTCGGGGGATGGATTTGCAAGTGGAGATAGTCCGATTCACCTCTCCCTGACACTGACGCCAGGGGCCCGGGGCGAGCAGTCAGCCTGTGGTCAAAGCGAGTACAACCCCAACCCCAACCGCCCCCACCCCCACCACCACCAACAGCCAACCTCCGAACACATACTATCTCTCGGAAACGCACACGCGGAGAAAGTACAGGTCCGGGCAGAGAGGTAATTTGATGCTAGGTTCTCTCCCGAGGCTCGCTGTTGGTGGCGCGAGTGCCGGTGTCACTGGGTCAGAGCTGAAGTTTCCCACTGAAGCTTTCAGAGTCGATTAACAGGAAATCGGTGGCCTGCTCGGCGCGGCACTGTCACAGGCAGGAGACAATTCTAAAGTACAGGATGAAAAGCCTCGGCTAGAAGCCCACACGGCCACAGATGCAATTTTCCCATGATCTTCAAATAACTGGGCTTGTTCCCACGCTTTGACCATCACACCTGAAATTTTCAAACAAGGCTGTTGTAAACATCTGACGCAGTTCACCGAGCGACAACTTGACCTACAACGCTTACGGTAGTTTTGCGCACAGTTGTTCCGTGCAATGAGGGATTGTTATGTGCTCACTTTCAGTTCCACCTTCAAATAAAGTGCTACACACTTTGGCTTGCTTCCAACCTGCGTGAGCGTCTGGCCGCCTGCGTTTCCTGCCCCGTCGGACTTCGGCGCGATGTCGCCATGTTCCGTGATCTCGGCAAACACGTTGGCGAGGACGGCGCGATCGCAATTAATACACGACGCCCAATATAACACCCAAATTATGATTTTTCCTTTAGTAATGCTTCAGTTTATCAAAACAGCTCTAAGGCATCTTCCCACTAAACCAAAACAGGAAACATGGACAGCCAGCTGAGTACATTCTGAACTGGACCACAACTAAGAACCATAAACGCAGCAGAATAATATGTCCTGCCAGAATTATATCATACAAGCATGATGCATAAATATATGTCACAATATACACTATTAATATACACTTGAGCATTTTTTACTGCTAATAATGAAATCTAAAACCTACAATGGCCTATTTTACTTCACACCACGCATCAATATGAGTTCAGCGTAATGTTGCATATTCACACGCAGCTCACGTAAATAAATGTTTAATATATTTAACATAGTTTTATATTCCATAGTTATCTGTTACTTGGTGTCAGTGCTTGTGTAAAAGTTCAGTATGAAATTCCTGGCTCCCTGGGTGACACAGACAGTGGGTGAGATTATTTATTTTCCTTGAATAACTGCATTTCTCAGAGGGAGGAAAATTCACCGTAACGCTCAAACGCTGCTCCTTGCCTGGACTCCCCTTCATTTCTCGAAACCAGAAAGTGTTAACATTTTTTCCGACCTGGAATTTTACTGGCCCAGGAGTCCTGACTGAGCAGGTATTGGCACACCGCAGCCTGATTTCACAAGGTTTCGGGTGGATTTTTAATTTGGGAAAACATCAGTCTGAACCTATAGTCCAGCAACCACGAGGGATCATCGTCTCCAGCAATCTGCCCCAACCCTGTTATTAAGTGGTAATTCAAACAACTCATTTATTTCATCAGAGGCTGCAGAGAAAACAGCAGATTCTTGGAGTGTCTGTTCTTCAAGTAGGATTTCTTCCAGGGTTACACAACCTGCATCTAAGCTAAGGGTACTTTAGTACACATTTAGTGAAATGCAAGTTCTTTATCTGATATGGCAAGCCATCGTAAATATGTCACATGATGGGGTTGACTCCCAAATTTTGGGCACAATTCTTTTGATTTAAATTGTGTGACTGATCCAAAACATACCTAAGAAGTAGCCAAACCCATTTTTAGCTAAATTCGCAGCCAATTTTCCCTGCCAGCAATATGTAGTAACCCAAATAACATCAGTTAGATCTTGTTTTCCCAGCAACTAGTCATTTTACTTGTCTGCATATGAACATACAGGAGCATCTATTGCACCATACTTTGTATTTCTTCATGTTTTGGGTCGCAGCGATTGCTGAGGCCTTTTCTACAAAGTAGGTTTTCCTGGGTTATCTAGCTAATTATAACTCTCGCTGTGTAAGACCTGGAGCAGGTATTTTAAGATCAGTCCAGATCACAGCCGGATTAACTTGCCCCTCGTTCCCCTGCACTTTTTTGGTGCAAATTCTCCCACAATTAAATCAAATTACCAAAAAGCAATCGACAGTAATCGTGGCGCTTTTGGGGGGACCTTGCAGGTCTGTCCAGTAGTTAATCCAGCCTTGGTCCATATTCCTGATGTTGCAGATCTGAAGGGGGTTTGAGGTTTACCTTAGCCAGGTTATTGATATAATTCAGTAATTCTGGTTCAATCGCAACCCCCTTCTCCAAACTTGATCACGGTGAAGTCCTCAGGTTTCTACTGGCCATCCAAATGTCGGCTTTAAAAACAAAACGCAAGTGTTTGTTTACCGTCGGAGCTCCTGAGCTTTAGTACGACCAGACCAGCGAGGTTGGGCCGACGAAATCGGTATCGTCTTTTTAAATCACTTCTGAATCTCACTTTCATAGACTTGCTTTTATGTGGTGATGATTTATTAATTTTTCCTGACGCCCATCTTTTTATGTGATGCTTTTATGTTTCTTGCTTTGCTTTTATGCTGCTTGTTTACATAACTTACATAAGTCTCTAATAAAGTCTCACTTGTTTTACTACTTGTTTGCTGAAGTACTGATGCAATTATGCTCCATCTTGAATCCAAAAAGGAATTAAAAAAATAAATAAATCATGGCTTGCCCTCCCAACTTCATCTTACAGACTATATACTTGTATTCTAGTAAATTTCACAAGGAAATGTACACCTTTGTTTTCATTACATAGTACTCAATTACTATATAGTTTTAAAACTGATGTTAATTTTAAGCCGCCAAAGAGTATACAGTATGGAGAAATAAAGGATGTT
Organism: Gadopsis marmoratus; assembly: GCA_036023855.1. Lineage (NCBI taxonomy): Eukaryota > Metazoa > Chordata > Actinopteri > Centrarchiformes > Percichthyidae > Gadopsis > Gadopsis marmoratus. Next base: position 10,251 of record JAVQJF010058976.1, read on the forward strand.
TCATAATTACTAATGCGTTCATCATTTTATGCTCTGAAAATAACAGATTATTTGTAATGAGTGATAATTTTGCTCAAGTAAAAGTTTAAATTGAGGACCTTTTTTAATAAATGCCTTCACATCATTATGGTATTTCTGCTCCCTTTCTCAAAGGCGCTGTGTCCGTCACTGTACAATACTATCTGCATTCAACTGTGTAGCATTTAAGAAATTATTCTTTCTAATGTTAATGTGCAGCACGAATGTGTGCCGCATGAATACAGAAAGAAGGTCCTTTACAATGGCTACCAGATTAGCATCCGAATTGCTGCATTTCTACTTTGCTGTTAAGTTTGACTCGGCCAATATTAAAGCTGCATCATAAACTAAACTTTCCAAAGCACTGAACAGACGAGCGTCATCTTCCAAGCTGATTAATCTTTCTGTTCACCTTTTGTAGTGATCACAGCATGCTGCTGCGTCTGTGAAACCGACACAAATGCGAGGATATCCGTTCTTAACAAGGAGAACGGACAGCGCAGGTCTCTGGGAGTCTTTTGGGGTAATTTAACGCAAACACAGCGAGGGAAACAGACTATTTCTGAAGGTAGTCGTCCATCAAACACTGAGGAGAATGTCCAGTTGGTGGCTCCAGCAGGCTTAGAATAGCCTTTTGTTCAAACACCTTTAATAATTAAACACCTACTCAGCCCCTCAGGCTTCACAAGATTGAAGACTTTCGCAGTGGGGGGAAGAAAAAAAAAATCTCCTTCCCCTCCCTGCGCTGTTGTAACCTGGAGAGCTTGGCGGAGATGAGGTGCGCTGTATCACCTAATGCCTTTTCCTTGTGCTGGACAACCTCCCTTTAGTACACTCATAAAAGAGAAATACTTGTAATACATCTGCCTCTGTAGCTCCACAACACACGTTTCGACGCAGGTTTTATTTCAAAACTACAGTTCCGACCGGTGTGAGCTTCTGCGACTGATCTCGGCGTGAGTGTGACGATAGTTTGTGCCAGTAATCAGTTTCTGGACATTTTACCTTTGGTTTTTTTTGTGTCACAATAAAGTGAGTTATCCAGCATTTAGATCATCACTGTGAACTTAAACCCGGCACTAAAGTCTGGCAGGCGAAACTCTCTTAATGGTTTACTTTGACAAAAATATGATTTAACAATTGTATGTTAAATCATATTGACTAGCGTCTGTAACTCAGTAGGCACCACCTGAAAGGTGTTAAGTGTTTATGTCTCGTTCCATAGTGTAAGATGGATCTCTCTCCACTGCTGTAGTGGACCGTAACATTTCAGCGCCTCTGCACCTTAACAAAGACAAAGCAAGGGATCAACTCTTTCACATTCAGCAACAACGGGGTGTCGTCGTGGCCTAGAGGTTTACGGTGCCGCTAACGTTCCCGGTTCTAGTCAAGCCGGGGACCTTAGTTTCCTGCCGTTCCTCATCCCCTCCCTCTCCACCCCAGTTCCCGTAGGCGCTCTAAGAAAGGCTTTCAATTCCCAAGAAATATGTAAAAAAAACCAAAACACACAAACACATTTAATAATAATTGGAGTGCTGTCAGCGCCGCTTGGGATTTGTTGTTGCTGCGAACAAAATAATTGTTTTATCTTTTACCTCAGTGTCAGTCAGGTAAACCGATATTAGCCTCACCCCAAAAACTTCTATTCGGTGGCACCTATTGATGCGTAAAGTGTGTATCTGAGAAGGTGGCGCAAGGACTGCCTGATGAAACACGCGGTGAGGTTGTGCATCAGCTGTGCGCTGTCCCCCGGACGGGTCACACGCCCTTGCAAGAGTGTAGCCTTGCTTCCTGCCACATTAAACACTCGCCCCGGCCTGCTCCTGATCCCGTGGGACCAAATAATGACTAATGCAAAAGAGGGAGAGAGAAAAAAAACCGAGGGCTGCAGATATGCTGAGAACAAGCACCTGAGAGAGAACAGCTGTCTTGTAAAAGGTCAGTCTCCCACTGTTCCTCGGCCTCTCTCTCCATTTCCGGCCTCCCATCTCTCCTCTCTCTCCCCCCCCCCACCCCGACCCATTTGACTCCAAAGTCAAGCATTTGGGCTTTTCTTCTCACACACACTGCTCTCCCTCCCTTTGCGCAGCACCTAGAGCATTCTTGGCAGAGCCTGGCCACCTTGTAATCCCATGTAGAAAAAGAAAATGGAGTGGGTGGATAAATGTACTGCAGTCTGGTTTATAGAACTTCCCTGCAAGTGGATATATGGGTCTCTTGAGGTGTTTGTTTTTCCCGAGTGTAGTGTAGCTATCGTTGTTGCGCACATGTGCCCCGGGGGG
>JAVQJF010058986.1:0-11165 GCA_036023855.1 Gadopsis marmoratus
ACTTCCAGCAGGATGTTGTGCCGCGTCACGAAGCTCAAATCATCTCAAACTGGTTTGCTGAACATGACAATGAGTTCACTGTATTCAAAAGGCCTCCACAGTCACCAGATCTCAATCCAACAGAGCACCTTTGGGATGTGGTGGAACGAGAGATTCGCATCACGGATGTGCAGCCGACAAATCTGCAGCAACTGAGTGATGCTATCATGTCAATATGGACCAAAATCTCTGAGGACTGTTTCCAGCACCTTGTTGAGTCTATGTGAGTCAAAGTGCTTCGAACTTGGTTTTGGGAAAGTGCTCTGTAAATAAAGATTATTATTATTATATGACACTATTAGATTGCAAAGGTGTAAACAGCATTTTACGGTTGTCGCTTGTTGAGGTGGAGCTAGTTCAAATTTTATTTATGTTAGGAACTTTAATCTTCAGCAATGCGTTGTGTTTTCTAAGCTTGTTTTGTTTTTGTAAAATCTGAGTCTGTCAAATAGAGTAGTGGAGTAAAAAGTAAAATTTTTCTACTGTATAATCCGTAGAAAATCCGTAGTATCCACCGCGGCTGTCTTTGGATAAAAGCAGTTTTCACACTCTTACCCTTCAGTACCTCTCTGCCTATTAGACAGCTGACATTTACCCTGCTGGACCGTGTTCACACTCCAGGGTTAAGCTTCATCAAGCTATCGAGAGCTGCGCCGTGTCTCCCGTCAGAAAATCATTAGTAAGTGGGCTCCTCCAACACACTGGGCTTCTGTGCCATTCTTGTGATTGGAAACCTTCAGAGTTTCTCCTTTTGAATTTTTTGAAAGCAATTATGTGCTCACGATGGGAGATGGCTGAATAGGGTGGGAGGTGGGACCACTAACATTTGATTTGGAGAGTTCTTTGAAGTAAAAGTGGAAAGTAATTTCTGCTTCAAAAGATGGGAAAGTGGGTGTGTGTGTGTGTTTGGGCATGTGTGCACTCAGTGAACAGTGTTTTTCTGCCTTCCCCCACTCCCCTCTCATATAAATGATTCAGAGTGCAATAGAAGTTTTATCCTTTCAGAAATAAGAGTCTGCTTTAATCTAGCCGACCACAGCAGATTGTGGCATTAAGCTTACATGAGGAGCAGAGCAGCCACTGGAGCTCTGCTGCTCCTGTCGTAAAAAGATAATAAACGGATAGAAAGCCACGGCAATTTATATAGATCTAGTATCTGTTTGTTCCAACACCGTGGACCTGTCTGAGTCAAAACCAATGATAACTTTAATTACCAGTTAGTCTGCGGATTCTTTTTCTTGATTAACTGACTGATTGTTTGGTCTATAAAATGTCTGAAAACCGTGTGCATTGTCCAGAGCACAAGGTGACATATACAAACTATAAATTGGTCAAAATTCAAATGTATTGAATGATTTAAATCAGGTAAAACAGAGGAAAGCTGGAAATACTCACTGACAGGAAGTGTGTCTGGCGTTTTTGCTTGAAAAGTGGCTGAAACGGCAAAGGTCAAGGGTCGCTTTTGTTGTCTCCCAAAAGAGAAAATTGTCTTGGACAGAATAAAAATCAGACATATCACAAGAGACACCTAATGAACCAGTAACGCCTACCGTATTTCCTCAGATAGCAGCCCTTCTTTAGCTGAACTGCAGAAGGTACCAGGCCTTTATCTGAAGCAGGCTTCTGTTAGAGGCAGGTCTTTATTTCTAATTCCCTCTGTATGATGAGTAGACTTGGTGCCGTTACTCAACACTTCCTGTGTCAGTTTCAAATTAAAAGCCTTCTAGCGTTTCAGTAGATAGAAACTCCTTACCCTTCACTTGTTAACAAGGCTTTTACTGTGTAACATTTGCAGGAGAAGTGTTGTGGAAAACAAATTGACTTTAAATCTTGTGGCACTTGTAAGTTACTACAACACAGAGTTTGGCTGAGACGTGAACACGCACCTGCAGTGACTGAAATCAGACAATTACACTTTAGATCAGTTATCCAGAACAACAGTGTTGAAAATAGCGTGATTGTGTTGTTGAGTCTGTTAAATTAAAGCGATGGAAATATACTACGTTAGTTTGCAGCACATAATATGACAGCCACTGCCTTGTTTCATCCCCGGCCTTTATTTGTTCGTGTCGACTGCACCCCCGACCGTTACTGGAGACCATGCTCTGACTTGACTACCGGTTTTTATGTAAGGAATGATAATATCCTTACAGGAACAGGAACTGTCAAATAAGAGGGCTTTAACTGTTGGGGTTGACCTGAAGGTGTGGTGACGATTCAGGGAATTAGAGACCCGGCTTTTACTTGACTACCAGTTTTTATTTAAGGAAATACGGTACACACAGTATTCACAAAAAGAAAACACATGTACGTAAATAAAAATACAACAATTGTAGAAAGATTGTGCTTCTGCAATGGGAACCTGTACCTCTTACCTGCTGATTAATTCACAATCAATTATCAAAGTAGTGCACGATTCATTTTATTTCAGTCTTCTTGTTTGAGCTCGAGTCTAAATGTGTTTTTCCACTGACATTTATAGATGTGTCACCTGGTCAGTATCTAACTTTACACCGCTTCAGCTTGGAGGCTGCGATGGAACACGTGTCCAGCTATTGACAATCAAACTTTTAGCGTCCACACCAGCAGCTCTGCCTTGTGCTCCTTTGTTTGTGAGGTGGGTTTCTCTTCACACATCCCCAACAGATTCTCACCGATTGATCTGTCTCCTTCCACGTGGAAAGACACTCGGAGGTTTCCCTGTATTTTCTCCACAGCGCTTTGATTAATTACCACGCAGCAAAAAAAACAAATACAGTGGGACTGATCAATCACTGCCAGCTGAGTCAGATCCCAAAGCCTCTCGTCTCTTGATCAATTTATTTACTAGTTGAAGGCCTAAATAATAGCTACATGTGTTAAAATAATGTTTTATTTAAACATTGTGTACTAATATACTACACAAAATCTCTCTGGATGTTTCTCCCATATCTGATCGACGCCTCTCGATATTGTCTCCGGGCAGCCTGCCTCTGGTATAACACGCTGCACAGAATCCCACAATGAATCAAAACGTCTTTTCCTCACCGTGTAAAAAATTCCACAATGCAAGGCGTCACCATTGGTCCTACGATTTCAGACATAGAAATTAAAATCATGCAAGACTACGCGTGTCCAAAATGTCTCAAATGTTTTTGAAGCAAACAGCACTCGCTCCTGATTACACTGGTTTAGCTTGAAGGGTCAACAGAGTTTGACCCTGACCTGGTGTGTCTGTGTGTTTGGGGTGGCAGTGCTCATTTCCTGAGCGGTGAGCTGGTGAGAAATGTTTGTATGCACTGTTTTCTCCGTCTCTTGACTCGCCACCTCCTCCTGTGCAGGTCCACCTGTTGAAGGACCAGCTGAGTGCGGAGGCCACGGCTCGGCTGGAGGCCCAGGCCCGAGTCCACCAGCTGCTGCTGCAGAACAAAGACCTGCTGCAGCACATCTCCCTGCTGGTTAAACAGATCCAGGAGCTGGAGACCAAGATATCTGGACCAAACTCCAGTGAGTAGATTGCGTACTGTATGCTGGAGTTCATTGCTGACATGTTAAAGTGCATACACAGACATGTACAGTTAGCAGAGCTGCAGAGAAACAGTTTTTTTATATTAAGCGACATGAACGGCAGCCAGTGGCTCCACAACCAGCACATCCAGCAAAAACATCAGTGATCAACAGCCCATCAGCCATTCACTTACTGTAAATTAACACGTTGGTCATGTGCAATAAATGTGCCAAAACAACCTTCTTAGTTAAATCCTATGAACTAGAAGAATGTATAAAGCACGTACCTCTGCCAAGACAGTGCTGTCCTCTAAATGTGTTACTTTAAGCACAGAACATGTTTTCTGCCTTTGGATCAAGTTGTGCATCGTAGTACACATGATAACAGACGGGTCAAGTGCAGTAGTTCAGGAGCTGTTTCTGTCTCACCTAAAACCTCTCATTTCTTCTCACCTGATTTCAATTACATCTATTAGAATATTTATCACTAACGTATGATACCAAAAAAGTATCAATAACAATAATAATACAGTACTGCTGCTGCTGCTGCTGCTGCTACTACTACTACTACTACTTGGCCACCTTTTAGGTAGTTATACTCATAAAAGATGATTTTACATGCTGAGAACAGGGAAAGATGAACAAAGATCAAGAGACCAAGTAGCCTGTTAGAGACGTACTGTAATGGACCTGTCCTTGGCAACCACCAAACGTCCTGATCCTCGGTAAAGGCAAAGAAAAACTCGGAGCACAGAGAAAACTAGCAAAGGGAACAATATTAATAAAACCTTGACTCGGGAATTCTGTATCCCACAGAAAAGTACGGAGTATGAAAAAGGTGTCCATTCTATGACCATGATAAGAAAACAGAAATTAAAGATGGAATTTAGCATCTCAAGGTCAACTCCCGCTGTCAGATAAAATCCTGGCATGTGACAGAGCGAGCATCCAGCCACACAGCCATACTAACCATGACCTATCGCTGAGAGAGCAGACGCATTGAGCTCTGAATACACTCCTGCAGACAGCAGGCACAGTGTACTGCAGAGCTAGACACGCTTCCAAATGGAAATTCTTACATTAAAGCTTCTGAGCACCAGTGTGAGACTAGATTATGTTGTCCTATCAGCCCCTCGCCGCTCTGGTTATCATGCACAACACATATTCTGTTCGCTGTTCTTTCGTCCACCCCACCCCGCTGCCCTCACCATCACTCTGCCCACAGCGTCGCGTATTGTTAAACCTATTCATCAGCTGCACTATCGCAGTCCAGCTTGCCCTGCAGTTGTGTCACCCTGCGAGAAACAGTCTTTTATCTTATCAGCCAACGTTTCAGTGGGGGAAAGTATTTTCTCGTTGCTGCTCAATCCACATAAGGTCAGGAAAACTGGTCTATGGAGGCGAAATAATGTCTTGAATGGAGATCAAATTGTTTCTTTTTACAGCACAATAGACCTTTCTCGTGACACTTTCTGCCTTGTCGGACACAAGTACACGGCTAACAAAATCATTTATGGCTGCATTTCTTCTTTCAGAGTGCTGGGATTGTGCTCACCAGCACGGCTTATTGACACACCTGATTGGAAAGGAGCCATCATTAATGTTTTTAGTTACACTTGTCCTTTTCCTGCTATCGCTGTCAAAAATGTCCCCCATGACAGACGTCTATTTTGCAGCATTTTATAGAACTTTGCAGCATGAAACGCTGTCTTGCTATAGGTGGGAAGAGGTGGGGGAACCCATGCAGGAGGTTTTAGAGCCTAGCTCATTATTTTATCGCTAGAAAGAAATGTTTTGAGGATCCAGTACTCAATTTCTGTTGGATTGAACGGGGGCTCCTGAAGGTTTGTTGTTTGCTGTAGGATAACAGCTGGAGTCAGCTCAGAGTCCCAACAGTTACAGTGGATGACTGTATTTCAGGACATAATTTGACAACCTGACATTGTCAGCTCAACAATGCGATCACTGTTTGAATGACAAATGCAAAATAAGTGTGGGAGATTCTTGATAATACTGTCTTGACAAGATTATCTTCAAGCGAATCAAAAAGAAAAAGTAACAGAAGGCTCGGGACAGGAGCTGCTGTGAGCAAATACAAGTCAGTAAATTCTCAAATATCTGCAAGGAACAGACTTTTAAAGTCACGTCGTAAATAACAGGTTGTTGCAGTGCTGTTCTGAGGCCACATCCAGACCAAAGGTAAAACGCAGCCCACTCATTCACTGCAGTGGAGAGCCCACTGGCACATCAGCGGTGCCGACGCAGGGTCATCCAGCCGAACAGATGAACCTGGCTCAGCTTTTTGGTGCAAGGCAACGTGACACCTTCCGGGAAGCGTGGACACCGTTCACCTCGCAATTGTCGTGACGAGAGATAAAATAGTTGGCGCCGGGATATCTTTCCAGAGTTGTCTGTGGGTATTACAAACAGTTTTTTGCGTCTTGACATTAATCTATTGCACCAGCTTGACTTAATGGGTTTGTATTTCATGTCTCACCGGTACCTTAAACAACACTCCCCCCACCAACGCAGCCTCTCCGTGCTGCTGTGCGGTTTCTCGCTCTGAATTCCCACCAACTTTGTAATGCATCTTTTCATTTGTGTTTTGTTTTTTTTTTGTTTTTCGCGCTCCATGAGGAAAAAAGCTTTTCCCAGACTTTCGGATGCTCAACAGAGAGAAAGCAGACTTTACTGCAGGAGTTTGAGAGGTTTCTGTGGAGATTTTGATGGATGTTGAAACTGATGTCTGAGAACACTGTACAGTAACTTCAGCCGCCGTCCCCCACGAAGGAGCAAACTACAAACTCATTCGTGCTTACTAGGGGTTTGTATTTCATACTAAAAGGTCCTTTAATGTGTCTTTCCCTCAGTTTTTGACCAACAGTTCTGATCTCTGTGCCCATTAAGAAGGAATCAAACCATGTCTCACTGAGCTGATGATGATGATGAAATGCATTGAAACGTACAGAAACGCATTGATCAATGGCCACTGAGTGATTGATTTTGTTAGAATTTTTAAGGAGCAGTCATCTGCTGTCCGCCACAATTCAGATATCTGTATTCTGCCATGATCCAACGGGATGGTGATGGCAAATACATTTAAATCAAGGCACAGTGGAACTTTTGAATGTGGTATAGAATATTTGATCTGTCCTTTTATTCCTTGTCCCTGTGCTCATTCATCACTTTCCACGTCCTTCCCCTCTTTTCTCCCTTATCTCCTCTCTCCAGTGGGATCTCAGGACAGTTTGTTGGAGATCACCTTCCGATCGACAGTACCTTCAGTGATCTGCGACCCCACAACGCCTAAACCTGACATGTCCACCCTCAACCTGCCAGCACTGGGCACCACTGACGGGACCAGCAACGCCTTCTCATCTTCCAATGGGACTATGGGAAGCCCCCTAGGTAGGGACCAGTGTCTTCTCAAACTGGAGTGTTTCCGTTTCCTCCCTGGGCCTCCGGCTCCTCGACTCCCGTCGCCTCCCCCGCCGCTCAAGGCTAACAGGCCAGAGAGCAACGGTCAAGAGGTGACTGAGGGCACAGCAAAGTTGTTGTCCCGCGACGTCAAATCTCTGGGCTGCCTGGACTTTTCCAGTTTTCGCGAGTCAGGTATCGCCTCAGAGTATGAGTCGAACACAGACGACAGCGATGACAATGAGGATGAGGGGGAGGATGATGATGAGGAGGGGATGGAGATCTTTGGCTGGGGGACGGACGAGGAGACGCTGAGGCTGCTTAATGTTCTCAACAGACAGGGAACTCCTGACTGTCTGGGAGATGAAATAGCGGTGTAACACTAACCTGCTCCCCTGAAGAATCCTGTCGAGATAAAACATAGCTTTAATAGCCTTGACCTGTTTTTGTCCATTCACCGCAAACTACTCTGTAGGAATAACCATGTAGCGAACAAATTTCTGTCAGACGTGCACAACTATATATATACAAGGCTTACACCGGGATATTGGTGTAATATAGTTGCAGTTGCATATAAGAGGAGGGAAAGAATAAATGAAAGCAAATTCATAATACAAAAAGTAAGGTGAAGACAACTTGAGTCGCCCTGACCTGGTCAAACCACATATCTCGGTTTCGGTTGGCTGTCATAGGGATCCTGAAAACAGGCATTCGTAACATTTGTTAGGGTAAACATTTGAATGCACCAGATGGAAGGCGTTGCCACTCATTTATGTATTTATTTTGATTATTTAATTTTCATTTCACTAGTTAAGTCGCCTTCCCTTCACTCGACTGTGTCCGTTTTCACATTTTTCTCATAAGAAAAAAAAAAAATATATATATATTTTATTTATTAAATTATTTATTTACTATTATTACTAAGTATCAATACTGTCAGTCTTGGATTAGAGCTACAACTTGATTTGCATCCTGATCCCTGAGCTGTAGAGATCTACAAATGTACAGACATTCACCAGAAACAACTCGAGTTCCTGGTGAATAGTTAAAATCAGCCTGTGAGTCACACAAGCATCGCACTCACTCCAGAGCCAGTGCATGTCGTCAGCTACGACATGTGTCTGTAACTGTCACATTTGTTGTCTTTTTGCTGCTGGTAAATATGGAGTTTATTTGCAGTCAAATTCGTGTGGATCACGTTAAGGTAATAATTTGCTTAATTTGCAGTCTAAACACACCTTAAGAATTGGTTTCGCCTTAAGTATCCCCCATTGGTCACACCTGTAATGCAACTGTGTGAATCTAATCTTTAATATATGCGCACTCATATACACTTGTGCCGTAAAACCCATTGCTTCCTCTTCTTTTGCCTCTTTTCTTGATTACACGCTCAGACCTCTTACACATCACACACACACTCCCAACATCTCCTCCCAACTCTCCGTTGCTGAATTTCAATTAGAGATTTTGGAGCTATATCACAAGATCAGGGAGTTTACCTCAAAAGTCTTTTCTCCTTTCAAAGAGAAAAAAAACTGATGTTGCGAGTTAGTCTGACTTTATCATGAAGATGTCAGGATGTAACATGAAATCAAACCCAAAGTTACGGTAAGTTCAGGGGCGGCATTATCAACCCGTCAGGATTGGGAGCGTAGCTGTCAGGTCGTGCTGGCAGGAACGAGATGACAGGCTTTGGGACTGGAGAGGCTGATGAGCTCGCCCTCGGTGGAGTGACAAGCGACTCTTCTGCTGAGTTGAGACGAACACCTCAGCCAAATTCCGTGGAGGAACTTTATTTCTCTCTCTCTCTGTGTTTGGAGAGGGAAATCCCTTTCTTGCTCAGCTCATAATTAATCAAAGACTATTTTTAGACAAAAATCTGTGTCTGTACTGTATGTGCAAACTTTGTTTTCTACGTCATCCCCCAGAACTGCTGAACTGCTCCGTCCTTGACTTCTGCAGGCACCCCTCTTTTTGCCTCCTCACAATTTGTTGACTTGGTAGTCAGAGCGGGTTTGCGCTCGTCTCGTTCGTCCACGCATTTCTCCACCTTTTAATTTATGTAAAGCCCGGATTAGTTGGACCTCGAGGAACTCTGTTTGTTTCCTTTATTCATGCCGTAAACAAAAACCCTCCCCTCGTGCCAGAGCAGCAGCTCACGGATGACAGCCAAAAGTGGACTCGTTTGTTTAAACCCAGCTCTGTGTATGGCCTCCAAGCACAATGCAGTATTAAAGTATTCATTTTGTTTCACGAGGAACGCCACAGAGTTTTCTTTCTATGTACTGTAGCCGCAGTTTATCAGAGCGCTTCTGTCAAATCAATGCCGGCAGGCCAGAATTTGGCAACGGTGGATGCTGCAGAGATTTAATGGAGAGCCAGGCCAATTCTCAATGTGCTCACTATCTTTTGCTAAGACCCTTAGCATGATAGGATCAAAGCAACCTAGTGAGAGTCCAGTAAACTAACTCCCAGTTACCACTCACTTTGTGAGGGTGTTTATATTGAAGCATAACAGAGATTCAAAGGTTTCTTTGAAAAATTGTACCAACTTTGCTGAATCAATCTCTGGCTGGTGGTTCTATCAAAACTATTCACACGTTTTTTTGGCCAAAAATGGGGCTTTTTGACATTTAAGAGCCTGGCTGATGTCTTCATGGGTCCAAAATGTGGACCTTATCCAAAGTAAACCTCTGGGGAAACGTGCCGTACCAGAAACGTGCGTTCATTAATTTTCCACAACAACAAAAGTAAAAGAGGACAGAGCCGATCCAAAGTACAGGCGGAACACCAACACCGAACACCATCTGATCAGAGCTGGTAGCGAGTCCACTTGGATCCAGAATAGACTCATTATATTTTTGATGCTGCCTGGCTCTGATCCTGGGTTTGGTTTTGGTTACTAGGGACCAAATGGACCCGTGGAGATTACTTGTTGATTTAGGTTTAAATTGTACGTGTGCCCATTCTTAATATGGTGTTTATTACACAAAGGACAGAGGTGAACGGAGCATGATGTGCAACAAAGGTCCCTGGCCGAACTCCGCGGACGTCATGGTTCTTGGTCAGCTCGAGGGTCATCATTGCATTTTCAACGTTGGATGTTTTTCATTTATATTGAAACTAAACATTTGATAGAAATGACCTCAAACACACTCAAAAATTCCCCGACCACACTTTGACAACCACTGCACTCTTTCTGTCTGTCTGTTAGTTTCCCTGAAGTGCTTGTTTTCCTTTTAACGTGTTTGTCCCAGATGACAGGAAATTCACAGATAAGACATGAAATGAACACATAAGGCAACGTTTCAAGGGACCAGTGTGTCAGACAGCTCAACATCAAGGCAAGAGATAAGAAAGGAGCTCAGGGTTAGAAGATGTTATTAAACAGACGTTTCATCTCCATCCGGGACCTGTGAACTAAAAAAGACTGATGCGTCAGATAGTATGATCATTTCAAATGTTATGAAACAGCCCTTGAAATCGACCAAAAATATATATTCAGCCTTGTTGAAATAAATCATCAGTTAAATACATCTCTATACTGATATTACAATAATTTAAAAGGGTGACCCCCCATCTCATGATTTAATTAAAGAATGTGTTGCATTATCAGAAATTACTTTAATTTCAGGCTCAATCACATTTTTAACTTATGTAGAGAGAGGTGACCTGGAAGCCTGGAGACAACGGCTTGTCTGGAGAGCAATGAAAGTGATCATTTGAAGGCGTTGGTACATTACTTTATATTTAATTACCAATGTCCTCACTCTTGTGCCCTCGACCCACAAATGTGACCATTTAAAATGGAGAAAGTCAATGTGCAGTGGCTACACACCGACTATGTTATAAGTGGACGGATATTACCCAACAAGTACTTCTCGTAATTGTAATGGATGACTTACTTTGACAGTTCCTGTTCCCGTAAGGAGGTTATCTTGAGTTTAGAAATACCGTACTTCCTTACATAAACACCGGTAGTCAAGTAAGAGCATGGTCTCCAGTATCGGTCGGGGGTGCGGTCGACACGAACAAATAAAGGCCGGCCTCCCAAGAACAAGGCTGGATCAACTCCCGGTGGCTGTCATATTATGTGCGTGCCAACTAACGTAGTATATTTCCATCGCTTTAATTGAATAAACTCAACGACATAATCCAACACTGTTGTTCTGGATTACTGTTAAAGTGTTATTGTCTGATTTCAGTCACTGCAGGCGTAGCGT
>JAVQJF010058992.1:0-13194 GCA_036023855.1 Gadopsis marmoratus
CTCTCTCTCTCTCTCTCTCTCTCTCTACCTCTCTCTCTCCCTCTCCCCCTCCCTGTCTCTCTTCAATAACATCGTGACTGTTGATAATCTTTCAGCACGTTCTCACTACCTCTAATTTATCGGGCTTTGGATCTTTTTCCTCTCTTGATCTCTTCACCATCGCTCTCTCTCTCTCTCTCGGAAGTGTTTATTAACGGCATTGTGTCCATCATCACTCATAATCACCACCATCTCCTCCACCATAGTGAGCATCATCACCATCATCATCATGGCATCCAAAAATCAACACAGAATTCCACTTAGCATGATATTCATGTAGTAAGATGTCCCATGTGCCTTGTAGGTATCTGTGTCATTCCCCTATAATATTCCAATGGGATCTTACAGTCTGTCTTTATCATAGAAACACATTCAGCAGCCTACTTTCTAATTAGGGACCATTTATAAATGGCTTATATGTTGCAATTTATGCCTTAATAATTGGTCAGTAGATAATATACTACTGCATGATCAGTTATCATAAAGTGACCCCTGTCAGTGGTTTCTAGCACTTTTAATCTCCTATTCTATTATCACAGTGTTTAAAGTGAATACGTTTTTCACTAACAGGGATATGGAGCAATGTTTTCACGAGTGGTATTGTGCACACACGCAAGGATGCACGAGCAAGCGCGCAGAGCTGCGCACGGTGTCACACTACTCAGCTGATGGACAGTTGGTGGTGGTAATGTGCCAAATCAAATTAGTAATGCGCCAACAAAGGCAGGGAAGAAGGAGACGGCAAGCTAGCAAACACTGATGTACGAACAATGCGCGATTAAAAACATGTCAAATAAATTTGGCTTTGCGAATGTTTTATGAAGAATCAGGTAGACGCAGATGAATTTAAGCCTAACGCTTGTTTGCTCACAAGAAAACTCCACAGGGCATCTTTAATAAACATCCCTTTATGGACAAACCTCACACTTATTTTGTAGCCTAGTTACTATCTAGCAATCTCTAAAGATCTCCCTTTTGAATCATTACGGATCCTTTTCAGCAGGGGCACCACCACCATCATTAACACCATCATTATCAACACTAAGCCATCACCTGATAGAGGCCAATGATAACATTATTATATTCATGTTAATCAGACCATCTTCATCATCGTTGCAGTTCTATTTAAAAAAAGCTATTACCTCCATCCTTATCACTTAAGAACAAATTACACCATGCCATCTTCACACTCATACCCACACGTGCACGCGCATACACACACACATACTTCATTAGGCTGACATATCCTCCTCAGTCATAACACATACTGTAATCCCCCTGTCTTCAGTCTACATTGTACGTAGATTGACTCCACCAGAAGTCCTTTGAAGAACAGAGAAGAGGAAGAGAACAGGAAGATGTATGTGTGACCACTGAAATAGTGAAAGAGAAGAACTGCTCCTTCTTTATTATAGAAACACAGTAGAAAAGGGTCTGCCAGACGACAGAGCATGAAAGGACTGATTTATCCACCAGGGAGAGACTCTGTAAGTGTGTATTTGTGTGAGGAAGAGAGAGAGGGAGGAAGAGAGAAATTTAGAGAGGGGGCAGTGTGTACTTGCTTGTTTTGCTCTCATTATTACTGAATGATAGTGCGGGCGTGTGCATTGTTAAACTGAATGTATACATCTGTGTATGATGGTGCGTGGTGCAGTGTGTGGGCTGTGAATGCTTCTTCTTCTTTTTCTCCTTCTCCTTCTCGTCCCCGGGCCAGGGAGCACGTCTGCCTGGATGTGCCACACTTTGCTGCAGCCTGGAGAGTCAGTTTTGCCATACATGTGTTTGGCAGGCAAAGTCAGTTGGCCAGGCAGCTGAACCAGGCTGGATGTACCGCACACAGTCCCAGAAAATGTGCTTTTAGGCTTTTAGGCACTGTGCAAAGAGACAACTTCTGACAAAAAAAGCTAGAGGGTTTATTGTGTCCTGACAACATCACTGGTTCAAAATCAGCATGTTGTGTCAGGCCAAGTCTTCCTGTTACGTACTGTTTAATAGTCAATATACCATGCGTTATTCTAGTTAAAAGCGGGTGGTCACCCAAATTACTAAAAAAAAACATTTTTGATTGTGGTGCTCACAGCCATGAAAAATAACATTTAAAAATTGTAACACTAACATCTCTTTCCAGAACAGTAGAATACAACATGCTCTGGACAATCCACGGCCTTTATGCACAGGTTTTAATAGCCACGCTAGCAGTGTGGCCTGAGGGATGGCAGTGTCCACCCAC
The DNA here is from genome assembly GCA_036023855.1 of Gadopsis marmoratus. Lineage (NCBI taxonomy): Eukaryota > Metazoa > Chordata > Actinopteri > Centrarchiformes > Percichthyidae > Gadopsis > Gadopsis marmoratus. The sequence goes on from JAVQJF010058992.1 coordinate 2,270, forward strand.
TGGGCCACTACTTTGGTCAAGAGAGAAATATCTCAACAACTAGTGGATAGATTGCCATAAAGCTTTGTACAGGCAGTCATGCATGATCCCCAGAGGACGAATCCAATAACTAAGGTGATCTCCTGACCTTTCTTCTAGCACCACCATGAGGTTGACATTTGTGATTCAGAGTGAAATATATTGACAACTGCTGGATGGATTTCCATTAAATGTCCTACAGATACTCTAGGTCCCCAGAGGATAAATCCTAATGACTTTGGTGACTTTTCATCTAAAGCCACGAGTAAGCCAAAGTTTTCACTTTCAGTTCAGTGACATAGCTTGACATCTAATTGATGGATTGGCACAAAACATTGTACAGGAACTCATGTTTCACAGACAATGTATACTAGGGACTTTAGTGATTCCCTGAATTAAATTCCCTGAAAATTAAAGGAACACTTTTTAAGCGCATTCCCCAGTCCATACCAGTATAGATATCCAGCATTTCCCATTGAGATCTGATGTGTTTTCAATGTGTTCCTTTATTTTTTTTGAGCAGTGTATATATGTGTGTGCAGGCTGACAGCATGTTTGTGTTTTGAAGGCCACTGTCAGGCTAAGAAGTGGGAAGGAGTGGGCACTCTTTGCAGCAACTATGGAGCTTTGATCCCAGTATATCTTCCAGTCATTTATCAGTGTATAAGATCCACGTGGAACAGAGAGACAGCCCGTGCTGGCATGTGCACAGCATTATGCAGAATGCCAGGGATGATATGTAGAGTGACATGAAGGCAGCACGGCTATGGATGCTTTAAATAGGAAAGCAGGTGTGCAAATAGACGGAAAGTGTGCTCACTGCAATAGGAACATGAGGCTTTGCTCCATAGGTAGACAGACACGGGGACGGATAGGCAGAGTGACAGATAGCATGAGGATAACAGACAGCTGGACAGACGCATGATGGTATTCCAGATCTACATTGAGACACTGGCCAGGTATAGCGTTTAAGACAGACACAGACAGCTGCCGCATGCTATAGTCAGAGTGGAGCAGAGACGGACAGATGCCCTTCTCTCAGCTGGAAAGATGTCCCACCTCTGCGCACATACACACACACACACACACACACACACACACACACACACACTGCTCCGCTTGTCCTCCTCCCCTCTCCACCTGTCTGCTCCTTGCTGTCAGGGAGCCAGACAGGAGGTGATGTTTGTTCCCTCAGGCACTGTCATCTTCTCTTTTTCTCCCCTACTTGCCCATGTCTCCTTCCCTTCCCTTTCCCCTCCTTTCCTTTCCATTCTTGTGTGGCATTTACCATTTAAAGGGCTACTGTTGCCCTCAGAATAATACCATGGACACACTGCACCGAGTGGATTGTATATTTGTGTGTCTGTTGGTGGCGGGAGTCCAGGTATGAATATGACATGGGCTTCATGCCAGACAGGGTGCAAGAGCAATTGTCTGAATGCAAATGACCACATATGGATGCATTGCTTTGTAGATTTTCATCCTGCCTCCTTTTGTCTCTGTCACTCATTCAACTGGCAAAGATTCGATTAGCAACTTATATCAGCCTTTGAATGGCTTTTGACAATCAGCAAAAGAGAGATAGTCATGGATTAAGAAGAGGAAGGGGAGAAAGAGGTGTAGTTGAAGAAGCCGCTCTGCTAAATCTGGACATCAGCCTTCACACAGGGCCCACTGGAAAATATTCATAGAATAGCATTACAGTGTGTCTGATATGGCAGGCTTTAGCAGTCCAGCTGGTCACATTTGTATATAGCAGGATTGTTGAGTCCATTTGAAAATTGTATTTTTCTGCATGAAGCCAAACATTCAAATACCTGAAAAAGATTTACTTGATGGCTGTTTTTATGAACTTAACATTTTATTAAGTTGCAACACATTAAGATGACAAAGATGACTATTTGGACATGTTGCAATTTAGTGTGAACACTTGATACTGTGTGAGCAGAGAGTAATGAATGAAAGTAATGAATATATGCTTGAAATGACTAATGGATACACGGTTGAAGTGGTCAGCTTAAGTAATGGAAGAAATGGTCAGAAAAGTTGGCCAAGAGTAATGGGTAAATGGTTCAAATAGCTAAAGTAATGGATACATTTGGTAGTAGCTTAAACCTGAAATAACAGCTTTTTTTGACCACTTGGGGGCAGCTGAAACAAGTTGTGAACACAACATTGACCTATTATCACCTTTTAGGTTGATATGGCGTACTGGCAAACTGTTTCTTATTTACACATCCAGCAGTTGCGGAGCAACATTATCATTAATTGGGAGTCATGTTTCTGGCCACCTCCATTCATCCTTCCATTTTCTTATTGCTTATCCAGGGCCGGGGGACCCCAAGGCATTCCCAGGCCTTGAGATATATAATCCCTCCAGCGTCTTCTGGGTCTACCCCGGGGCCTCCTACCAACTGGACGTGCCTAATCAGATGCTCAAACCACCTCAACTGGTTTCTGGCTACCTGATAAATGTAAGTCCAATATTCACTCTCTTTTAGCTCTGTTGTTGGTCTGGATTTTAAAGCTGTTAAATGGTCCACTGTGTTCACCAGCTAGTCACTAACCTGCCTGCAATTTGGTGCCAGTCAGGTAGCGTACAGTGGGTTTATCAGAGCATTTTCACTGAAAACAGCTGCCTGCTGCAGTTGCAGATGAGAGCGGTAGACTAAACCGAAGCAGTTACAGACAGTCAAACAAAACTAATGAGCTAGAAGAGGGGAGCCCCTTTCACATGTAGTTATTGTTTCAGTTGTTAGTATTAAAATACTGATTAAAGAATTTGAATATTCTATCAAGCTGGAACCAGATACAAAATGGAAACATCTATTGAAACCCAACCCTAGCTGTTGCACTAACTCTGTAATATACTTTGCCGAAATGTCAAAACGTAACTTGGTTAATTCCTAGTTACTGTGTTTTCTGCAGCCTGGTGTCGGTATTCAACCAAAGACTGTTTGTTAGAGACAAAAGTACCATTCTGTAACAACACACTAACAGACTTCAGAGCACTAGTGGAACAATCATCGTGTAATGCAGCGATCACGTAACATGAAGCAGGACCTCTAGTATTTGGACCAGGAGGCTATGCCTGTTTTTTCAATATGCCAAATACATATTTAACCAACATTTTATGTAGCGTATGTTGCTCATCTCATTGTCAGATTGTAGCTGCAGGTTGTGAACAGCAGCTGCAACTAAAAACAAGAGTGTCTGCTTTCTTCGCCAACAAAAGGTGAAAACAGATGTCAACTGAATCTTTGAATTTTAGTTACTTCAACTTTTGTTACTTACAAAATGTAACACTAAACCTAAACAGATTTGATAGGAGATTCGGAGATTTGAATGTTATCGCACCCCAATCCAGTCACCATAAACATTGTGTTATCATGTATCAGAGAATAAAAAATACTGACCTTCTTTCTGGCTCACTAATAAATACAGTAATAAGTGAAGTTTGCTCCCTTATTAACAGCATATGAATTACAGATATCTAATGAATACCAAGTGCAGTGTTCAGGGTCATCTCAGGAATATTCAAATCCATCATTCAACATGCTATATGGAAAATGATAAATTCATGAGAGAAAGATTACGTAAAGATTTCCTCCTTGCACATTAATTTCTTGTATGTAAACGCTGTCATTTTCATTTTGTTATTTGAGTTTCATTATTCTGTTGGATAATTGACTCTTTGCTTAATTATCATTGTATTCCTAGGATTAAAAAACATCCAAAATACTGCTTCTGTTCTGTCCTATTTTTCCAGATTATACAAAAGCTGATCCTGATGAGTTAATTCCAGATGTCTCTCCTTCTGTATGGCTTTGTTTTTTGCAAACAGTCTTACCCACGCTTCTCCTACACAGCACTTTAAAGAAGACATATTGTTTAAAATTTCAAATCATATCCTTAGCCTACATTTCAGGAGGAGCTGGGAAAATGTGCTGTGGGATTTATGCCACCTCACAACCCTCACTTGAAGGCCCCATAAACGTAAAGTCCATAGTATATTTATAACGCTTGCTCAGGATCATTTCAGCGAACATCTGTTAAGACAAAACTTAAGTGACCCCTTTTCTTGTCTGAGCTGCAAGAAGCACAGATGCAATTTTTCACCCACAAACACACAGTACCTTTCTTTTATAACAATATCGTATAAAATAATAAAGTCATGCTATATATGATAATGACACAAAAAAGGCAGAACCCTTCCATAACTTTGCGTGTGTGTGTATATATGTGCATGGTTTACGAAGGTGGTACTGCATACATCAGCTTTCATAATAATACCTTGCTCTGTAGAACACTGTACAAGAAAAACACACACACACACACCTATCTGAATCAAACAGTAGAAAGTCAGCAGTGCCTAAATGAATCATATCTGGTCACGATATTAACATTATATTAATGTTAAAGCAACAATCACTTGCTTGGTCAACAAATTCTCTAAATAATTGCTTGACGAATATTAGCAGTGTCAGTGAGCATATTAAACTGTAGTGTGCATGCAGGAGAGCAAATATGCCCATGCACCCAGCTGCTCGCTGCCTACCAGCTGGATGAAACTAACCAAACATAAGTCAAACGGGGCCTACAAGCAGAAGATGTTGCCAGCGACAGCAGCAGCTCCAACAGAGCACAAAAAGCAGGTGAAACGCCCCGGCCGCTGGCTAAATCAGCCTAATGTAAGCCGCTACAGCAAGCGTAACATTCTCCAACACCTTAAGGGCTACAGAGAGCTCTCTTAACTCGCCTTGTAAGTTTATTACCTGGCAGGTTAAATACCTTCTTTCATCGATCATGCATGGAATGAATCTAATCCATCAAAATATTTCTGTAAGCTTACGTCTCATGACTTGAATCTGGCAACACTTTGTTATGTTCAGCTGGTTACATTCATCTTTTATCTTTTCCCCCCGTTTCTATTAATTTCTAATTATTTTGCCTCTGATCCATTTTACGTTGAATCAGTTCATGAGTTCTGATTAGCTTTGTTTCAAGGTTGTTCAATCTTCTTCTGAAACAAACGGAGTTAATGGGTTTTTTTAATAGAGCGTTAAGTAGTGCGAAACAACTGTTGGCATCAAGTGCACAGTGTTCCTGAGTCCTGTTGCTAGGCACATTTCCTTCAGGGCATCACATAGAGATGATGCTATAACACTGTTGGTGACTATATCAGATTGATAGATGTCATCCAATTGTTAAACCTCTACGAGTAAATATTGACTTACAATAAACCTGCAGCTTGTCCAGGGAGTACACACATATACTCGAGGACGTGTGTTCTTGTAATTTTTCTTTACTCCAAGGCTGCTCAATGAGTCAATTCATCTTCTCTTGCACATAATCAGATAATTACTTTGCGGTTTTTTAAAGCAGCTCGTTTGACAATGTTGCCTGATGCTCCAAACTTCCTCATTACACCAGGCTACAGTTGATAAGTAAGATGTTCTCACGCAAAGATGTGGTACATTCCAGAAACCTAATTTTTAACCTGACCGTGTGCATTATCATCTAAGGATTCATAGCAACAGAATTGTCACAGTTTGAACTCTCGCTTCTGGACTCGTTCTCTGCTGTCAAATATCTGCTAAGCCCTGGCTCTGCCTTCACTTCTCTGGGGTTGCTGGAATCCTTCAAAGGCCACCTGTCCTGCATCTTCCAGCAGCTCCAGGCCAGTGGCTGTGAAGGAGTCATGCCAGCAACTGTGGCTTCTGTTGCCTCTCCCCTGGCCAACTCTCAACCAGCTCCCACGGTGAGGAAGGCTTCACAGCCTGGCCTCCAGGACCACTGCCCAAACAACAGGAGAGGATTCCCTGTCAAATGAACCTGAGCCTGTGGAGATGCAGCTGCCGATGTTGTGGCCTGTTACACGTTATTTAAAGGTGAAACGTGCAACACTAAATTTGAGACTTCAATATAAAATAATCAGGGTTATGAGCCGAAAGGAACAAGCTGCCACCACTGCCATCGCATCTGGCTAGAAATCCTGTGCAATAATGCTGTTGTAATAGGGTTTAACTTTTTTAATATTTTTGTAGAACCTGCTACATGTCGAAATAAAGTCACCAAGTCAGTCAGTCAGCAAATGTAAGTTTAAAAACTTTAACTTTTTCATTATCTAGCCCTATTATATCATATTGACAGTAACCAGGCTTAAGGAGGAATCTGCTCCATCTAAAACCACATGCTCTGCATAGCTATGTTTCCTGGCCACAACAATGTGTTTGTGTTTCAGATTTGTATGAAATGGGGGCGCTATATGTGCAATATGATAACAATTCAAGATTCATCATCCATTCTGAAAAGTAGTATCGGGCTAGGTCTCCTACACATAACTTTAAAGGCCCGAGTATGCTTGGAACGAAGATGTTCGTACGAAGTGTCGTCCGACTATATCTGAGAGCAAGAATGGATGAGACACAATAATAGTTAATAATGGGGATAAGAGCGTGCACACTTTTGTAGTCTTTCCTCAATGACATTCGTGGTGTTGCACTCCATTGTATAAAGTGACATGTATACTAGTATAAAGAATAACAAAACAGCTTGAGAGAGAGGTTTAAACACCTGCCTACTTTCTTACCACCACACACTGCATGTAGTGGGTGTGCTTGTCGGTTTCAGAAAGTTGCAGAAATTGCCGGAGGCCGCTCCTTCTAATTCCCAAGTCAGAAAGGTGAGGGTGGAGGGTGTTTTTAGATGCTGTTCGATGATCCGACAAACACTTCGCCTGAAGCATACTGACACCTTAACAGCTATCATGTGGAGGTTGGCCGAAAGTGGTACATCATTGTAGTTTTGTCTCCCAAGGCTTATGTCATAAACCATTTTAAACTCGTGTTTTGACACTGAGTAGCATTCACATATCTTCATCCGTCGGAGGGGGCAATTGCTGAGCATGAATAATCCAATCTTCTGTGCTTCAGTGTCAATCAAACTGCGTGTTCAATGCCACAGAAGAATGCAACACAAAAATTAGCCATCGTTTTTAGTCTTTAATTAGTGCGTACCAACGAGACTGGATAGCCTCCAGTTAGCTTTATCCTACAATTTACTGCAATTTATCACATTTAACAGAAAAGATTATTTGTTTGCAGCACAAAAGGAGTTGCTTTATGACATATAGTAGTGGTAGTGGCTGATGGAGAGCTCAGCTGATGACCTTAAAACGTGTTTAACCAAATACTGATTATGAATGAATTATTTTAACACATAATCATAATTATTAACTTTCACAGTATCATTGAAATTGCTATTATATTTGAGGTTGGAGTGAGTACGCAAGATTTCTCTCGGGTTATTTAGCCTCAGTGAAGGAGAATGGGGTTTTGTATATTTGACATTTCCTTGTTATCTAAAACTTATATCCACAGAACATATCAAATATATTTTTCCATATGAGAGTATTGCATGAGGCTCTCAAACCACAAAAACCACTGATAAATATATTATAAACTTTAAGAAAAACAAGGAAAGTGAATACCTTTCGAAAGACTCTTTCATCCACAATAAATAAATGAAGAGTTCCTCAGAATTTCAAACTGAATTTTGTAGAATTGTCTCACTATGTATTGTTAATGTGTGCAATGTCTGGAAATGTATCCAGCGTATGAAAACGTGTGATTTGAATATATATATGTGTGTGTGTGTGTCTGTGTGTGTGTGTGTGTGTGTGTGTGTGTGTGGTGTCATTTTTCATCTTCAAGAGCACAGGCTCAATGTCAAGCTGCCTGCTGATAGAAGAGCTTCTGTGCGATCCCCCTTTCTAGTCGACGTTCCCCAAGTAAAGATTCTGCATCATGGTGTCCCTGGAGGTACCACGACCTCACTGGAATACCAAGACAACAAAGAGCACACACACCTGCATAAATATCATAAGTTATAATATAAGGGAGGGTGGGGGGGGAGCTGGAACACATCTGCACTGCATCACTCGGGACGAGCAGGCAAGGAAAGATGTGATCACGAAAAAACAAACACAACAAGAGCCAAGTGAGTGATAATCACAGTAATGATGATAATCATCAACCATCCAAGCAGAGAGAAAATAAAGTTTGAACAAATTATATGCCGGTTAATTTCCCCCCCACCCTGCACACGGAGAGGATTGAGTTGGCAGAGGCTGAGCAGCTAACAATGATAAATTGTCCATACCTGCGATCATATTAACAATAATTATTGCATTAGTGTATTTCATACAGTGATGAAAGTGGACTCCGTGAGCGGAATACAAATGTGTCCAGCTGAAGGTGGAATGTGAAAGTGGGATCTTTGTCGTTCCTCCATGTAAAGTAATTTCCCATCATGTTCGCTTTCTCTTTCATCAGGGGCCGGTATTGTTTCGGCACTGCTCCAGCTGACAGAGTGTAATTTACAGGTGGAGCCAGGCTTCCTGCCATCCACAATAAATTGGTCTCCATTTTCTGACATCTACGCTTTTGGATGTGTGATTTCTTTGATCTTTTCAGCCCTACCAGACGTTTTCTGGTATTCCATTTTACATCATCACCCTCTCTGCCTCTGTTCTCTCTCTTTCTTCTCGTCCTGTCTATCGCTCTTTCTGTCTCATCAAACTATCTGCACCCCCCCCTTTTTTTTTCTTCAATCATGTCACTTATCTTTTCTTTATCACATGGCTTTTTTATCTCCCAGTTTCATCATCTTTTACTTTTCCTTCTTGCTGTGCCGCTGTCATCAACTGTAACATACCATGTCATGCCCTTGGTTACATCTTAGTAACCACCTCAAGGTTTGTGTATTCTTGTACTCAATGTATATGTGCATTTCACTGTATTTATTGTTACATTTGTGTAAAACAAATATAAAGCCACATACTCTACATAGAAGCATGTACACATACTTCGCTCCTGACGTAATGTTGTAATCATTATTATTCATTTATTAGCTACAAAATCCATTTCAGCCAAAGTGAGGCACAGCAGAGGTGGCTTGGGCCAATATATCCAATATGTGTATGATCCTGGGCAGAGGGTCTGGGCTGCTCTGATGTCTTCAATCTGCAGGTTGCCGTGGCTCTGTGGATGGGGGGACTCGATGACCAGATGGGGCAGCAATTATTCTCACTTCTGTTGGTCAGTTCCATTGCATATTGCACATGTCAAAATGTAAATTTCAGCTGTAATTCCCATGAAAAAGACATCTCCCGGGCAAGTGATCCACAGTATGAGTGTTGCTGTTAGAGAACATGTTATTACACCCCCTTCTAGGTTTTGACCTCTGTCCTTCCACATACTGTCACACCCCAAGGACTTTGGTTTATCTTTGGACTCTTGTGTTTCTTGTTTTAGTTTGAAGTTGTGTTATATGTCAGGTCTGTTGGTGTTTCCACTTTTTTTGTAGTCCTTCCTGTCTTGGTCTGTTTCCGGTGGCGTTACCTTTCCTTATGTGGTTCCCACCTTATTTGGTCGTGTTTCCTGCCCTCGTTAGTTTCCCTCTTGTGCTGATCCTTTTCACTTGTCCCCAGTCTTCACCTGTCTCTTGTTTCCTTCCTTAGTGCTGTGTCTTTCCCTTGTCCTCTGTCGGTTCATTGTTGTTTGCTGCCACTTCATGTGGATGTCTGATTAAACCCCGCTCAAGTCTTTGTGTGTTTTTTTCTTTGTTCTGGACTTTTCTCATCCTGAGATGCAAAGCTCAGGCTTGACAGAGCACCCCCCCCCCACCCTTGTCTTTATGTATTTGAGTACTTTCACACAGAATGTGAACATTACACAGCAAAAAAGACAGATATCATCTATTTTTGGAATGATGCTGATTTTTCTGAGCTTTCGTGAATAAAGGCATCAACCAATCATGTTGTGCGGAACAGACGTCCCATCACAACTCCAGACCTGTTATGAAGTATGAAGACTGTAGTCAAGGACAATGGGTGGCGCAGCACCGCAGGATGCAGGGTAGTGAGTAAATTAGTTTACTTTTGGATGTAGTAAATGTAAATATTACTATACAAATGCAGGCGAGTATTTCACATTTTTGTGTTGTTTATTTGTTACGTCCCCGGTGTGTACAGGCCTTTACTTTTTGTTTGTTTGTTTTTAGTAGTTGTTTTTGTGTCGGAGCATGTGTATATATGAAATGTTTAAATTTTTTGAATATTAAAACCTAATCTTAATTGTGGAGAACCTCTTGCTGGCAGTGACCGTGCTGAAAAATTAGACTGTTTGGATGTGGATGGTCTGCCATTTTAACTTCAAAATAATCAAAAATAAAAGCTAAGTAACAAAGCCACAAATGTGACCCTGAGATAGAAAATGAAAACTTATTTCGAATCAAGAAATGGCATCTTCTTCACTTTTGTTGTAATCCCACTCAAATGACATTGATCATTGTTTTTCTTTTCCTTCAGACATCAAGAACATTGATAAATTTTAAAGTAATGCTAGTAATGCTAAAAAAATAAGTAGTGAGGGATGCGAGGCAACTATTTCAATATTAACTTAGTTTAACTCGTGTGTATGTCTGCTCATTTGTATATGTGTATTTCTGCCCTTTTTGCTTGTGTCAATAGGTCAGTGAGCCCTACATTACTGAAATGTAAGCTAAGTATGATATAAAAAGCGGTTCAATATTTACACATCAGCCAGCAGATTGGGATTGCTTTGGAGAATATAGCGTGACGTGTTAACGGGAGAACCCACGTGCAGGACACGACACCGGAGTAAATGAGAATTAATGATGTTTTATTTAAGATGAAAAGGCAGCCGGTGAGTAGGAAGAGATCCAATGAAGACGGGTGACGGGGAGGTGTGGGTGCGGGGAAGTCGAGGCCGGCTGGGGTCAGGAGGCAGGCAGAGCAGGTGAGTGGAATCCAGGGAGATGGCGTGAACGTGAGAACAGGATTAGGACTGAGCAGAGACGGATTCAAAAGCAGGTTTCAAAGA
>JAVQJF010058993.1:0-10449 GCA_036023855.1 Gadopsis marmoratus
TTGTCTTATTTTTTTATTCTTTTATTTATTTCTCTTTATATTTCCACATTTATTGTGATATTCTTTTATTCTTTTATTTACATATTTATTCTTTATTGTGACACTCCTATCATTCCATACCCGAGACCTTCCCGATTAATCCAAGGTAGTAAAAGTCTATATAAATGTCAGGTACATGTGAAACCTGCAAAACCCAACTTTTACTCAATGTTGAATATTGATGAATATGTATTTACATTTTATCATTTGATCTAACCCTTTTATCTTGTTGATTTTACACTTCATTCATCTAGGCCTGTGCATTTTCTCTCACATATTTAATCTTTTTATTCAAGCTAGCCTATGTGTTTATCTGTTTAACTTTATCTCCTTATTCTCTCACGTATATAACGCCTCTTGAGTTCATGTGTAATTGTAATTTCCGGTCTTTCGCTTGCTAAGTGTTGTACCTTGACAGCTGTATCCTCACGCTTGTTAGTGACGCAACCAGGAGGACTGGATATCCCACAATGCAACGCGGCCCCAACGAAACCATTCCTCGTCAACACATGGCCAGCGCTTGCTAATAATTTTCTTGCTTAACTAAAAGCTAACTGCGATTTTGAAGTGTCTGTCCATTGCACTCCGCTGCCAAATGAAAGTTAAAGTCCTCTCGAGGAACCCGGATGATTATGTCCGGGAGACCAAGCTAGATATCCAGCGTGGTAGGTGGTGCACTTTAAACTCGGATAGGCTAAACACGGTATGCTAGTAGTAATGCTAGTAAACATTAGCACAGTCTATTAAATGAGACCAGACTTATTTCATTTTACAAATCATAAACTTGTAACTATTTCTGGAGTAACTCATCGTCTGCAGGCTTGCATATAAAGATAGCAAATTGGATGCATTTCGATATGCGTGTGTATGGAAGAGCTACAACGTTAGCACGCTGAATGAAAATTGTTAATACAATTGTTTAGCTGGCTCCAAATCTTGTGGATATATGTCCTTACAGCTCATTAAAGACTAATGACTACTCGCTGCTGTTAGTCCCTAGGAACTATGACCCAGCTCTTCATCCGTTTGAGGTGAGCAGAGAGTACACCCGGGCCCTGAATGCCACTAAGCTGGACAGGGTGTTTGCCAAGCCTTTCCTGGCCTCCCTGGACGGACACCGAGATGGGGTGAACTGCATGGCCAAGCACACACAGAGCCTCTCCACGCTGCTTTCTGGCTCCTGCGATGGGGAGGTAACTATTTTTGCAAAGTATAAATGCATTACCTCATTATTTGTACCCGTGTGACATTGTACACACGGTATCGTGAATGCACGGTTCCTTGGCATTGACGGCGTGTTTTTATTTGATCCGTAGGTGAAAGTGTGGAATCTGACCAAACACGAATGTGTCCGCACGCTCCAAGCCCATGAAGGTTTTGTCCGGGGAATGGTTGTCCGCTTTTGTGGAACTTCCTTCTTTACGGTGACTGCTGCCGTTCAGCATCTGAGAAACGTTTTTGGAATTATTGGTCTTTTCATGCATTAGCTGACCTCTGACACAGCTTCTGTTTTATATCTTGGCATGCTGACTGCAACAGGTTGGTGATGACAAAACAATCAAGCAATGGAAAATGGAGACGCCAGGTTATGGAGAGGAAGAGGAGCCACTCAACACTATTCTGGGCAAGGTATGATCAGTGAGCTTCTGCTGCAGTGTTATCAAATCCAGTAGTGGTTACATCATAGTAATGGGGGAAAAAAAGATTAGAGTCAGCGAACTGTCACATCTTGATTATACTAACAATGACTCTTGTCCCTTGCAGACAGTCTTCACAGGACTGGATCACCACCAGAAGGAGGCTGTGTTTGCAACATGTGGCCAGCAGGTGGACATCTGGGACGAGCAGAGGAGCAGCCCAATCCGCTCCTTCACCTGGGGCGTAGACAGCTTCAGCTCTGTCCGCTTCAACCCCGTGGAGGTAAAACGACCACGTATACACCACACTCAGGCAGGCCTCGGCCTCTCACAGAGTGAACAACATTTTGTCCATTTTCAAACTCCCAATTAAAGTGGTTTTAGTCGGACTTATTTAAATCTCCCACCCTGCTGATGTCTTTAAGGTTAATGGTTTACGTCTTTCCACAGACTGAAATTCTTGCAAGCTGTGCCTCTGACAGAAGTATAGTACTGTATGACATGAGAGAATCAGCACCACTTAAAAAGGTAGGCTCTACCATTCAGTTGTTGCAGGAATTTACCTTTTTGTCTCTCCCCATTTCTTCACAATGACACGATTTATATGCTCGTGTGTTTTAAATTTTCTTCTATAGGTTATTATGACGATGAGGAGCAACACGTTATGCTGGAACCCTATGGAAGCCTATTACTTTACATGTTCAAATGAGGACTACAAGTGAGTTGAAGATGGTTACAGTGAGAGTGTTTCTCGTGATAGTCCAGCTCTGAAGCATTGTTAGACTTTGACAGCAGATGGGTGATTAATGCATGGTCCCATTTATTGTTTCATTGACTCCACTAAAGTGCAATTTTACTAATTTTGGTCTCATCAGCCTCTACACATATGACATGAGGTACCTGTATCGGCCAGTCACAGTGCACATGGACCATGTCTCTGCAGTGCTGGATCTTGACTATTCTCCCACTGGGAAGGAGTTTGTATCTGCCAGTTTTGACAAAACCATCCGCATCTTCCCCAAGGACATCGGTCACAGCAGGTTAGTATGACCCTAAAGAGCAGGTTAAAAAATATTGTCATCGTGTCATGTTTACCGTGATTGTATTTGGGTTCTCCTGAATGAGCCATGGTAGAGTAGTAGTTCTTTTTAATATAGCTGATGGTACTAGTAGTTTTGTTTCTGGGGTCTCTAAAATGGACTGTATTCTGTATATTTTCATGGCCAGAGTGTGTTGATTCAGTGACATTAACCTTTGAGTGCCTTATTTCTATTTAAGTTAAAGAAATGCCACATGTCTACTGTGAAAAGGCCTATTGGCTAGCATGGCAGATAATAGGTGCTTGTCTGCAAAGCTAATGTGGGGATGCTAATTGTTTGACCATCTCAACCACAAAAAAAGGCATTGTTTGGTTGCTATGGGACATAATGGTACATGCTGTGTTTGTACATTTGCAAAGCTGCAGGACAAATAGCAACAGTGTGTTTTAGTAGCCCCGTCGGGGGGAGTAGCCAAACAGCATCACGGCTTGGGCAGGTGTGGGCTTACAATGCTATATAAATGTGTTGCAGGAACAGCTGAAGACACCTGAATATAAGCAGAAATCGTATTTTAATTGACTGGATTTGACTCGATTGATATGAGCACAGAAGGCGAAGAAACAGGCAGGTTCCACTTGCACCCATTTATTTTCATCAGCCAGGTCAGAAGGTGCAGTTAAGTGAGTGGTTTTACTTCAATGAAAAGTGAACATACAAATCAAATTCTAGTTCCTTCAATTGCAGCAATCACACACTCTGATCACATCAGCACAATAATGCACCCCAACTTTAATATCATGTCAGAATTAAATAAATAGCTTTACAATGACAAAGTAACATTACTTGGAGAACAAAATGACTCGGGGGGCAGAGGCAACCAGCTCAACCGCAGTGCAAACGAAGAAGGCGCTCCAGCCACTAACTTCACCTGTGTGAGCTGCCTGTGCGCTCCGATCCAGCAGTGATGTGACATTTGTTTACGTCCACTGGCCAAAGCCCCTCTTAACAGCTGGGGTAATATCAATTTTTTAATTTTTTGAACTTTAGGGAAGTCTACCACACCAAACGCATGCAGCATGTCATCTGCATAAAGTGGTCGGCAGACAACAAATACATCCTGAGCGGTTCTGACGAAATGAATATCCGACTGTGGAAAGCCGACGCATCGGAGAAACTAGGAGTGGTGAGTCCTGCCCGATCATTCCTGCTTCCACTCCTATATTCTGCTTTAATCAGTTCCATATTTAAGGCCACTTGCTGCTTCTTGGTACGCAGTAAGTGGTGGTCTGTGTACCAGTCACCAGCTGTATTTTCCTCTGCTGTCACACGTACTGTATAGTGTCTCTCCCTCCAGTGTATTTCCTGAACTTGTTTTATGAGTTAGCTGGGCCCACCCCAGCAGGGTAAGAGTGGGTGGCCGTGCCAGGAACAACGGCACTGCTGTTGCCAAAGGCCCTGATGGATGCTGACTTAGGGGTAGAATCACTCTCAATAAGTACAATGTACCAGTTGGCACAGCGACTCTTGTGGCAGGTTAAACTCCAAAAAGCGTGTGCAGTTGTTGGACAACTCACCTACAAACGATTCAGCTTAAAGACCTTTTCCTTTTCCAGGCAAATCTCCACTGACTTTTAATATCTTGTTTAGTGAGTACCACGTGTATTTAAATCAGATAATACAGGCCTTTAATGTTGTGTGTTATGCTCAACTGTCAAGTAAAGCTCCTGTAAAATGCTGGGAAGGGTTCCAGTGCCCCAAATCCCAGCTATGGCTGAATAATAAAGATCAGTGGCATCTGATGTACCATCTCCAACAGCCATCTTTCATTCCTAATAATCGGATTCACTCTTGCTTATTCTCTTAATGCAGCTTCGGAGTGGAAAATTGGCCCGCTTTTGGCACTTGTTTTACCGTCGCTGTGTAAGAGACGATTTATTCGCAAGCTTTGCACTTAAAGAGATCAGACAAGGGCTGCTCCTATCAGCAGTTTAAATCAGCCAATCACTTAAAGCGGGCCACTCTGAACATAATGAAGCATTAACAATCAAGTTGTAGTGAAAAGGTCTTTAATTATCAAGAGATGCTGAATCAAAGTTTTGCCTGTGTCTGAAGGTATCACACTGGCCTGATTCGGACTTGTCTATCAGCTGTTGCACATCACTATTTATTTTTCTTTTTTTTTTTTCTCATAAACAGCCTTTGACTCCAGTGTAAATTTGACCCTTTGGATTTTAGGCCAAGGCAGGCTTAGAAACATCTTGTGTGGGCCGAGTGCGGAAACACGAGCAGTCACACAATCTTAGTTCTCCACCGATATAGAATTGAACTCCCATAACACTGTCACTCGCATGTCAGACAGTGAAAGAAAAGGATCCAAACCATCATGCTTCTTCCTTGTCAAATCCTGCCGCCTACATTACCCACAATGCAACTCGACCGTCGACATTTCGAGCATTCTTACTCTTTGTCTTCCCCCCCAACCTAAAGTGGTTTAGATATCTTGCAAATTACTCATGACTGCAGTTTTAACAGATTTCTTGCCCCGGCAGACTTGTCACTGATCTCAGCAATTCTGCGTTATTATGCTGATGGAAAGCCTAATTTCTCTAGCCTGGCATAATTTTAATAGTACAGAGAATGCATCTGAAGTACGATGTAAGTGACGGTGACACTTCCTCTCGATCTATGCCAGATATGTCATATCTGCTCCGTAAATACAGTTTATTGAAGGTATTTGTTTTCATCCAGACCTGAACTGCTGGTAGGACATGCTGGTTATACACCGATCAGCAAAGCCATTTTCAGCACTGACAGGTGAAGTGAAGAACATTGATTATCTCGTTAAAATGGCACCTGTCAGTGGGGGGATTTGTCCTCGAAGTTGATGTGTTGAAGCAGGAAAAATGGGGCAAACATAAGGATGTGAGCGACTTTGACAAGGGCCAAACTGTGATGGCTAGACGACTTGGAGCATCACCAACACTGCATCTCTGGTGGGGTGTTCCCGGTCTGCAGTGGTCAGTACCTACCAACAGTGGTCCAAGGAAGGGGAACCACTGAACCAAGGCTCATTGATGCACGTGGGGAGAGAAGGCTGGCCCGTGTGGAAGAGGGTGCCCATGCTGTCTGAATGTTATGGCTGATCAGTGTATACTGATATATTACAGTTACTACTAGCACCTTGCTGTAGCCTGGTGAACGTTTGGATAGAAAAAATGACAAAAGTAGTTTCAGCTGTTCAGTCTCAGCAATAAAACAGAATCTAAGTGAAGCATCATCTTCTGCTACCTCATATCCGTCTTGTATAGATGAGATTATACTAACAGCGCTTAGCAGGCTAGCCGTGTGTGTGTATCCAGGGGAATTAGTTTAGTCCAACGGGATCAGCGTCTAACAGCTCTTCTCTAACAAATTGAATCGGAGACAAATCATTGCTTTTAATTAGAATAAAAGCCTTCGAGGAGGGCAGCCTCAGCCAAGACGGGTCCGAGTAGCTGGTGGTTTTTATGAGAGATGGAGAGGGAGGTTATTGTCGAGCTGGTGTCTTCACTTTTTAACAGACATTGATTCTGTTTTGAATGAGCACGTTGGGGAGCTGAAGTTACCGCTTACTGTACTGGCCAACGTTTTATGATGTGAGACAGCGTATAGTGGCTGCCAGGAGTCCACTACAGAAATAATTTGGTGAATCAAAACTCTGTACTCACAATCATGTACTGGGAATACTCCTGCTTATTGGAACCGAGACAATAAATCTCACCATCGGAGCCCCAGATGCTAGAAATTAAATGAATCACAATTGCGCTACAGGTATAAATGCAACCTTACAAATGAAATGCCTGTAACAAGGCCACTGACTCATCTCCAGGAGAGACTGAAAATCGACAGCATTGGCCGTTCGGTCAAACGCCTAAAGCAAGAGACATTTACCTGAGAAGGACACCCTGAGGCCATGTCAACTAGGGCTGAAGAGATAGATGAGAAGATTGATACCACTCTGTCAGTTCAGTTCAGCCAGCAGTCGGTACAACAGAGTTTCTTGTTTTTTTGCTTGTTTGACTATTATTGGAGCTGTATATTTACATGTAAAATGTGCCTGAAACTAAAACAGTCTTGACTGAGACTGCTGTGATGTCTTCCAGCCATCCACAGTGCCATATTTAAAATCTTTTTTTCTTCCGTTCATAAAGCAACTCTGCTGTCTTGTTTGAATAAACTTTATTGGGACAAACCCAACTGAACAGCCACGTCATGCCCAGTCAATTGATCCATACGGTGTGAGCATAAAATGATCAGGTTCTGGTTCAGGTCCGTGCATGTAAAAAAACATGTAGTGTTAGTTAACACAAGGTCTATAAAAACGCAGTGTTTCCTGTTTCCTACCAGCAGCCATGTAGTTTTCTTTAGTTACCTAAACTTAACCAAATATTTGACAAAAGAATCTCACCACAAGGTGTGTTTGGTAGCTGCTCTTGAGCTTTGGATCACATCACTTGATCTTCATCAGCTGATGGAATCTGCCCAGTTGTCATGGAACTTGCCAAGAATGAGCTTTCAGTCTTAACTTTTGAGCCAACATCGACGAGAAGTCTCTAAAGTGCTCAGGACACGTTTCCATATTTCCGTGACAAGTGGGCAAACATATGCTCATGAAGATCCTGTGATGTGGTCTACAGCTCAAGTACACCCACCAAATGGACTTTGTCAGCTGCTGTGTCCCACGGTCAACCAAGAACTTTGAATCTCAATGTAAACAAGTGTTCTGTTTTTTTTTTAAATCCAAAGCACAGCCGTTTCCTGTTTGTTACCTCGATGTTGCCAAACGATAACGATGGTACATCAGAAAACAGTCATGCAATCAATTTGGTGTGTCACCCGGCCAATAGGTGCATAGGATCAGACAACGTTCATGTTGGCCCTTTTGTTTTTTGTTTTTTTTTTGAAGGTAGTGAAAAACAGCCAATTTTGTTGTTTAGTTTCGAGGACTTGCTGGACGATTGTCACCGAGAACATTCACTGCACAAACTGTAAACTCGTGACAGCATGGTTTCATCTGGCCTAAAACAACAGCCCTCCTCCATTTCTCCTCTTAGCCTGACTTTGTCTTATTCTGTCTCTTCTTTCATTTTCACTCTTTTTTTTTTTTTCTTTTTTTTAATTCAAGTTTGTCTAACCAGCTCATCCCCTCTTGTGTCGTGTAGCTGGCCCCCAGAGAGAGGGAGGCCAGAAACTACAGTCAGAAGCTGAGGGAGAAGTTCCAGCACCACCCGCAGATCAGACGCATCGCTCACCACCGCCATCTACCCAAGAACATCTACCACCAGAGCAAGGAGCTGAGGATTATGAAAGAGGCTCGCCGCAGGAAGTACGTATTCATTATTTCCCCGTTCCTGTCAGAGTTGAGCTAGCTAATTTATCTATAGGAATGGCATGATGCCCCCTCTGTGTCCATGTAGAGGTGGTGGTGGCTTGTGCTGCTGCCAGGGTAGCTCTGACCTATGCAGTCACACCAGCCTAATGGAAAATCTCACAGATGGGACTGCCCCCTATGACATGGTCTCAATAGGCCTTACATACTCATTTACAGCTTGTGTGGTGCATTGATTGTCCCAGTTTGCCCTGCTGTCCACTGATTAATAATCCAGTCTGCGGCTTCTTTTCCTCTATTTACCGGCTGTATTGTGATACGTCAGATGTGTGTTTTGACTGTGAATGATTTACTATTCATGCTTTATGCATTATTTTCAAGGTACATTAGTGTAGTCGGTGACGTAGGTGTTGGGTCAACAGTGTCATATTCTCTCTTCCTCCTTTCTGTTTGCTGATCCCTCCTCCCTCCACCCTTTTCCTGAATAATCCTCACCCAGCAGATTGAGTCATTCACTGCTCTTCTTCTTTTGTGTTTCCAGGGAGAGGAATGTCCGCAAGCACAGCAAGCCAGGAACTGTTCCCGTGGTGTCTGAGAAGGCCAAGCATGTTGTGACTGTGGTCAAATAGACAAGAGCCGGAGAAGAGAACAGAAGACCGAGGGGCTGCCACCAAGAGATGAGGTGGAGCCCAAGATCACACCCACATGGGGACATGTTCAGACTGATCTCACTTAAAAGAATAAATAGTTTTTAGGACAAGTGGAGGAAGGACAAGTGACCAGTCATTCACCGTTTGAAGTACAAGTACACAGACTGTAATTACATACAAGTCTGGTAAAGCATTTCTGCAACTTTTTGGTTTTGTATTTGAGTGAATAATCACTCGTTTTGCTTGGAGCCAGTTAGCCAGTTTTCCACTTTTCATCACAGGATCCACAGCCACCATGACAATTTTACCAAATTAAGAACCAATGAAATTGATCCAACGTTTAAAGTGTGCCTTGCAACAATTAGTGGTTTCATTAGGACCCCCTTCGTCCCAAGTGAAATGTCAAAAGGGAGTGCAAACCCTCCCTTGGTCTCTCCTTGCATACCTGGCCAGTCGCTCCATAAAGGTCACGTAGTTTCCTGATGTTTCAGTAAGTTCTAGATGCTTGTCAATGTCAGACCATCCGACGGATATTTCTTTAGAAGCAAACTGACACTTAAGAAACATTTGGTGTTGTTTTTCTTTACATCTGCAGCGTTTATTTACTACTTTTTATTCCCATCCGGTGACCATGTTAAGTGCACCTTTTGCCATTGTATACCGAGGTTTGTAAAATAACGGGCCTGAAAGAGAGAGAGGGCAGGTGGTTTGACTTGCCATCAAAAACTTAATTTTTTTTTGTTTTGGACTATGTATTTACCTATGGACATAACATTTTTGGAGAACATACGACATAATGTGTATGTATATGGGACCCACACTGTATTTACTGATGTGTATTTATAATAAACTTACTAAGTTCTTGCTGTGAGAACATGTAATTTGTAAGCTTTTGATGCTTGACTTGCTGCTGCAGATCACTGCAATGGTGCTAATTTATTTACAGCCCTAATGAGGTAGGGTCTCTCTCCTTTTAATTTGAGAGAGAGAGCGAGAAAGCTTTCTTTGCGAAAGGGTCGGGATCAAGAGGGAGAGACTTTAGTCAGGGGTCAGAGCTGAGAAGGTCACCTCACGAGTGAGGCGATGGAAAGGGTTTGCAAGCTGGTTGACACCAACACGAAGGTGTAATCAAAGAAATAAGTTGAACTATGTGTCCATAGTTAATTCTTGGGGAAATATGGGTGCAACAAACAATTGTTTTCACAGTCAATTAATAGACCAGATGTTTGGTCGATTAACTGACCAATCATTTGTTATGTAAAATGTAAGGAAAGTGGCCGTCACAAGTTCCCAAAGCCAGTGGTAACGTCTGAAAATGTGTTGGGTCTGTTTGACCGAGCAGTCCAGAGCCCCCATGGCATTCATTTAAAATCAGAAGTGCATCAACACAGCTGGCAGTTCTCCTGCAACTGTGTGAGCTTTTCTAACAGCGTTAGAATAGAAGCCAGTGTGTAGTGCACACTGAAATCAGAACTGACCGGAACCGCCGCCACACACTAGTCGTCGTCCCCCCCCCCCCCAGAGTGCTCATGATCTGGTTATGAAATATGCATCAAGCGCTTCCTGGTACACTGCTGCTACAGCTGCGTTTTTGCAGCTGCCTGCTGTCAATGAACATCCTCCCGGTTTTATTCTTCTACGTGTTTCCATCGCCCCGCCCCTTCTTCCCCCCCCCATTCTCTCTGACTCTCTCTCTCTCTCTCTCTCTCTCTCTC
>JAVQJF010058996.1:0-12867 GCA_036023855.1 Gadopsis marmoratus
TTATTTATTTATTTTTTTACCCAATTTTTCCGTGAACTAATTTTTTTTTTTTTTTTTTTTTTTTTGTCTTCTGAGACTTTTAATCACGCAAGCTATGTCTCCAAAAATCTTGCATTAAAGGGGGTTGTGTTTGACATTCTCCTGCCTAGTTCCTGGAAACTACACTGAAGGAAAGAGCCAAGCAGGGCTCCTTCCACGTGTCTCAGGCCATCCTCACACCCAGGGTTAACACCGTGGCCAAGGGCCTGGTCTGGGGGCTACGCAACTACCTGGTGGAGAGGTCAGTGACAAAGTCTGGGTGGTTTTAGGAGGTTTGTAGCCTTGGGGGAAATGTGGTGGAATATTGTGGATATACATTCATTAGTATTTTAGCGTCTTTGGTGGTTTCGATAAATGGCTTTTGTATGTAACTTACTTTGACTGGTGTCTAAGATTTAGGAATTGCCTCTATTTATTTACTTTAATTTGTGGCCAGTAGAGGGCAGCACAGTAAATGCTGCAAGCGCCTGCAACACATAGCTGCTTTGCACAGGCCCTTGAAAAAGAAAAACCTGGGCCCTATATTTGTGCACGTGCACATGCACAGTAAAAACATAATAATGCTTAAAATCTAATCGTATACACACGGCTCATCAACATTTTCTATCATTTATTTCTATCCATCTTCTATCTCTTTGCATTTCTTGAGCTGCTGTTGTCATGCTTCCTTGTGATTGGTTCAGCTGTTTGGCAGCCATGAGACCAGTGGTGTGACTGGCTGAGACGGTATGATTTAATCTCTCATAAGAGAGATTAAGTCATTTGCACAAACTTTAGGAGCCACCTAGCTGGTTGAGCCTGAGATTTAAGTGGAAACGACAGCGGAAATCCTGACTTGGTGTACATACCCACCATACCCTTACATGTGAGAGAAACAGCCACTGCTGCTGGGGTATAATACCCCCGAACGGACGCTCTGGCGAGACAGGAGGTGGCCTAATTTTGCACTGCCGAGGAAACGGGATTGTTTATCACCGCTGGATAAACATTCTGACTTCCTGGTTTTGTTCTGCTGGCGGCTCAAACGTATTGGTGAATTTAGGGGTGTTAGGAGTGATACAGCTACAGAGTCATGGCGTGTGTGTGCGCATCTATGCTAAGACCCAAAACAGAAAGTGTCTGAAAGCAAAGCAATGATTTGGGGACAATAGTGGCAGAGGAGCCTCTCACTGACAGAAGGGCACAAACATCACTTTTTGACCTTTTTCCCCACCCCATCAGATCAATTCTCTCCCACACTGCAACACATCAAGATACTGTCTCTCAAAACTTTATCAGCAGCTTTTCATGAAATTCGGTGGACAGGTCAGCCAAGGAACAACTGATTAGAGTTTGGCAACGTTATAGCAATAACTCTAAAAAAAATAAATGGCTGTAACACACATTTCCTCTTCTCCTGATACAATCCTTCTTCTTCTGTGGCTCTAGAAACCTGCCAACCATCATGTCCTGGGTTGAGTCTCAAAGGCCAGGGGCAGACGGGGTCAACATCATCACCTCTGACTTTGTGGAGCTCACTGACTTTGCCAACATTGTCATCAAACTCAACGACCTGCTGTTGTCTGAACAGGGCCGCACACCAAGATGACGCATGTTTGCACAACAGGACCAATGTGTGCTGACCCACAGTGGGACGGAGGTTAGAAGTCGGGGGGTCAGATTCTTCCACCGTTGTCGGATAATAGTTCTTACATAATGCTGGGGATCAGGGGAAATTAGTTTTAACAATAATGTATTATATTAGTGACTTTAATGAGGGTGTTTTATTTTTTTTATACCAGCTAACAAATAGCTTTGTCTGTAGCTGACAATGATTCATTGTCTTGCTCAAAGACAAATAGGCAGTAAAATACACACACATACCGTATGAGCCTCCGGAGCCTTGAATGACCCTTGAATGACCGTTTTTAAACCTTACGGGAACTCATCGACAAACCTTTCGGACATCACAGTTTTGGTTGGAGCAGACTCTCTCAGCCACAGTATCATGCACAAAGTCCAAAAGAGGAAAAGAAGCTGGAGCTCAGATCACAGAGCACAGGGCATGCCCAGAGGTATTTTTTTACCATCGTCATCGACCAAATCAGTCATACCACAGCTCTGGCTTCGTTTCTGGATTCCTTTTCCTACATTCCCTTTTCGGGGTAAAACTGTAAATGTATCGCGTTGCCATTCCAATATCTAACGGCAAGGCAGCACAGGTCGCCATGCAGAAACCGACTCGCAGCTACCTGTGACCTGCAAAGACCATATGACCCAGGGATTTAATGTACACGGTTTTGACAGTATTACAATAGCTGTCCTTCTGTTTTTCAAACTTTTTATTTTTATTTTTTCAAACTATGGTGACAGCCGGGATCACTTTTTGAAATGTATGTATAGCCGTAAAGAAAAGGTTCACTAATTGGCCACAAGTCTGAAAGAAAACGCTCAACACGATGGCAATGGAATTAGTTTACTTTGCATTTGAAACCCATTAATAATCAAACACTAGCCAGCGAGCTAAAGTCGGGTTTGAACTTTGTACTTTTTATACCAATAATGACATGAACATAAGGGAAAAGTACGGGCTTTTTCGGAGTGTATTTGTAGAGTCACGCAGTGTGAAAGAGGAGCCCACTGTGCCAACGCTGTCTCAGTACTTATAGTTGGGCTATGTAGTTTAATTAGGATTGCAAACAGTGGCACCTTTAGGGAGGGATTTGCAGAAGCTAAGCCAAATATGTGTGGAACGTGTGCCACAACTCCCAAAAAACACATGCACACACACAACCACACACACACACACACACAGCTGTTGTTAAAGGTTCATGTTTATAGGATTATTTCACTTCCATTGTTTAGATAGAAATGCAGAAATAGACCCAGTTATAGAAGAGCATTCACAGTATATACGACCAAGTCAAGTCTGCATCCATGAACCAGACCATGTACACTACATGTGGAAATAGCAAGGAAATAAATGGCCAACGTATTGAAGTGTGAAATGTTTTGTGTGTGTATCTGCGTCAGTGTGTGTTACTTTGTGTGTGTGTGTGCCTTGTGGGCCTGGTGATTACTTTGCATGACATAGACGGCAGTAACAGTGACACTCGCCCTGCGTTCCTGTGGTCAGTGTCGAGGGGTAGAGAGAGACGGCAGAGGAGGAGGCCGTCGGAGAGCAGAGACGAAGGAAAGCGAAAGTTCAGCTGGAATCGCAGAAAATGGAGGAGGCAGAGAGCGTTATCCCAACAGCTGTTTCTTTCCTACCAGCAGCAGCGTCTCACGGGAAAGTAAAATGTTTTCTTCTGATATCTCTTACTAATATATCTGCCCTCCTTCTTTTTACCTTTTTTTTTATTTTTATTTTTAACTCCCTGACTCACATGTGTGAAATTGCCTGTTCTGTCCAGGCCACATTGTTGACATGGTTGAGTGTGGTCACCAAGTACACACACACACACACAAAGTCACAAGCACAGGCACTTTAATTGTGGAGTAATTACACATACCACGGCAGACAGAGTGGAGAGCAGCGACTGATGGAGAGCATTCCTTTGTTGTTTGGATTGGTTCTCTCTCTCTCGCTCTCGCTCTCGCTCTCTCTCTCTCGCTCTGTTGGCTTCCCAGGATTCAAAGGAGAAGGCGACAACCCAAGCATGATCTTACAGATGTTGATAAAGAGTCCTAAAGTAATAAAGCTCCACACTCTCTGTGGCACAAACATTGACACACAGCTCTCCAAATCTGTTTTTCTTTCCTGTTGGGCACCACAGTCTAAGTAGATCTGCAGCTACACTCGGGTTTTCCATCCTTTACGTCCCATCGCATGTCATTGTTCTCTCCCTAAGTTCAACGCGTCAGTCCCCTACGTATGGTAATATCGTCACACTTGTCATGCTTTGGTTGCATGGTGCGTTTGTGTTACATAAAGATGTGCAACTATTCTCAGAAATCCATTTATGTCCGCCTACAAGAGTGGTTGAACAATATTCTGCAAATACACCGCTGAGCAAACCGAGTTTGAGTTAATTAAACCACTGCTATATCCCTGGTGTTAAGTGACGCCAGTGACTAGAGTCGACCAGGTCAGCAACATCCATTACGCGCAGATTTGTTAGTGTTCTCTTTGTTACCACGATGACTACGGTATTGAAACAGCTGTAAAAAGAAATGACACTGTATCTTATGACAACCCTGCCTCTGACAGGATGGGGGAGTGAGTGAAGGAAGAAAAGGACTTGACAAAACTTGTAGAGGCACCTCACCAGACCACTGCAAACAGATGAAAATGCACCTTGTTTACCCTTAAGCCACAATCGGTGTCATCCAATTATCTGTCATTAACATGTTATTAAAAGCATGTGGGTTGAATAGTTTTACCCCCACAATCCCTCAAAGCCTGACATCAATGATGATGCTGGGGATTCCCCTGAGATGGAAGCCGTGCATTGGTGTGAAGTGGTTCAGAATCTGTTTCATGGGCTTTTTTGTGCAGTTGACTGGAAAGATTAAATGAGTTAAAAAGAAATCTGAGCATAAATGTTTCTGGTAATAAAAAAAACAAGTCAAATGCAGGATTTATTTATGAATGAAATTGTCTCTCTGTCTGCTGGGTCTCCTAACAGCAGGTGGTCTCCCTCTCCAAACAGCTCCGGAGTTCCTACCCAGCCTCCTGGGATCACATGGGAGTTGTGGAAGTCAATGAACAAAAAGCCACACAAGATATTGCCATACAGAAGCAAATTCCAAAATGTCCTTATATGAGGACCCATTGGTTGCATTGGCTGACAGTAATGACAAAAACGAATGTGTCATAATGGACAGCATTTTTTTTATTCTCATAAAGTTATTCTACTATGGGTCTGGCCCAGTGGTGGAAGAAGTATTTAGATCTTTTACTAGTAAAAATAGAAATGAAATATACTATATTGCCTGATTATTATTACTATAACTTGCTATAATTGCTATAAATGTTGTAGCCGGTCGAGGTGGGGTTAATTTTAACTGCCATACTTGATATAAGTCACAATTTGTCAGTTCCAGCCTCAACAATATATCACTTTAGAAACTCAATATAGGTTTTCTGTATAAAGTCTTGTCGTGTATAAAATAAATGTAGTGGAGAAAAATGTATATTTCCCTCTGAAATGTACTAGAGTAGAAGTGGCTTAAGATAGAAATACTGAAAGTTTGTGAACTTTATATGATTTTAAGATTCACACTTTCAGGGATGTGCGCTGTCCTGATGTTTGTGATTCTGTGGGTTCAGAACCTTTTTTGGCTCTCTTAGCCGGTGGGTCGCTACACATACAGAGTGTCGTGGAGAGCCGAGGAGCAGTGCAGCACCGGGTGTGTGAGCTCGCTTCCTGTTTATCCACAAAGAGATCCTCGTGGTGCCTGAGCGATAAGATAATCCTGCTGCTGTGTGTGTGTATGCAATCCCTCCTTGGCCTCAGTCCAAACCAGAGGACCATTTTTCAAGACTACATTCATCTTTTTCCAACCATAAGAACACACCATGGATTACGCTTCAGTTGCGGTCTGTGCACGTCGCCTAAACAAAGCTCTGCATGACTTAGGTTGTATTATAGTTCTGCACAATGAGTGTTGTTGTTTTATGTAACCTCAAATAAAGTTACCTACCTCTGATACAGAACTACTGGCATCTATTCCTGCCTCCATGGTGTCTTCAGACTGATGCATGACTGTACATGAATCTGAGATTTTCCAGATGGTGCACATAGCTTATACAGAGTGTGGACTGTCACTGCATACAGATATTCACATTTCCACTTGTGCATTAGACAAACCAGACTTTTAAGGATAAATTAGTTCAAGCACATGTTACTTTTGCATGAAGAACTACAATATATGTTTTCACAGATGTGTTGGTGAAAATTTGAGGGTTTTTAGTGCGAATTTAATTGTAATATAATTAATTAAATTCAATTTTGTTGAAACGGACAATAAACGTCAGGCTCGTCAGCTGCACGTTCTCTTGGGCAAATTGTTCTTGTCAGAGGGAGGCTCACGTTGGGTCTGTCTTGCACCTGAGGTATGCTATGGGGTATAATTACAAAGTTCCTCCTGTAGCAATATAAAATCTATTTGTGATGGAATTAACAGCCTCATCAGTTTCATTTTAAATGTGTTTTTCAAGACTTACAATCTTTTGAATTGAAAGTATAGTTTGCCATCCTGGGGAATAGGTGTGTTTTATGTGTAGGCAAAATAAAAGCAGCACCAAATTAGAACCATGTTCTCCCACCAAGTCATTCTCAAATACCAACAACAATCCCATAATCCTTTAGAGCATATTTTTCTAGATAGTGTAGAGTATTTATTTATTCATTTATTAATCCCCATAGTAATCCTAGGGTAGCCTTAAAGTGTGGCTGTAATAGTGAGGGCAAGTTGCCATTAACCCATAGATATGCACACGTAGGCTGTGTATTTTGAGTTGATGTAATAGGCCTATGAAATGCACTACATACCTTTGAATGGGGCTAAAGTTTTCTCTCTCAAGGGAAGGTACCGTAAATACTAAATCATATTATTCACCCTGCTGCATGAGCTGTTAGTGCAGCAGTCTGGATCTTTCTCCATAAACTGAATAATTCAAAGCCTACAACATTGCTGTTGTAATATCATTAGCCAAACATGCCTTTTATTATGGTTTCTTATCATCGCTGCCAAGTAGGTCTGAAAGAGTCTCTCTCTCTCTTTCTTTCTCTCTTTCTGCCTCTCTCCCCTTTTCTCCCTCCCTCTCTTTGAGCCAGTGAGAATGAGAGGTCAAGTGTAGGTCTGTTAACACACATTATGCTGTGTGTGTGTGTGTGTGTCAGTGTGTTTGAGAGAGTGAGTAAGAGAGAGAAAGAGAGAGAGAGGGAGACTCCCTCCCCTTGTTCCCTCTCCAGCTCCACTTGCAGCTGCATTCCTCCACGCGTCGCAATTGGCGGATTTTAACGTGTGCGCGTGTTTGTGTTTGTGAATGTGACAGAGGATCAGAGGTCTTTCCCAGACATCCACAGGTTGCCCATGCTGCACAGGGAATGCCTTCGCTGTCAAGAAAGAGACTGTGATCCCAAACAGGGGGAGAAGTGACAGTTTTGTCAGGCGTCAGAACTCTGGATCTTGGAGCAGCTGTGCAACTGCGTCCCTTTCTGCGCGATGACTCAAGTGGCCAATCCCGCTTCAATAATGGTAAGAGCTCTTGTGTATGGGGGAATTACTAATGTCCATTTCTTCTCTTCATTTTCCGACTATAATTCCAGATTTTGTTCTCTTCTTACAGGATTACAGGGAAAGCTTCTCTGTTTTTTAGCTACTGATTAAAAGTCCCCTTTATAGAAATAGACGCCTATTACAAGTGATTCCACTGAAGATAAACACACATAATAAAGGCACATGGAATATTGGAATATTATAGATTTTTAATTATATAATATTATTTAATGTGTATTATACCACTGCCCTCTATTAAAGAATACCACCATGGTCAGTAGTGACCACGACAGGGATTCAAATCAGAGCAGTTTTTTGACTGATTATGAATGGGATGAAGGATATTGTATGAATAATTGGAATTGTTGGGTCTATACATATAGAGTTGGTCTAGACCTGCTCTATATTAAAAAGTGCTATGAGATCACTTTGTTATGATATAACAAATATAAATGAAACTGAATAGAATTGAATGAGAGCAAGCCTCATTACCACATTTTACGCAAACAAACCTATAGACAACAATGAAATGAGTGGATCAGTCCATGGCACAAGCTGGTACACCTAAGTTATTCCATGACTCAGATGAGAAATCTACTCTGTAGTTCCTGTGAGTTAACTGAAGCACAAACATGTTGTTTCCCCTCTAATGCAGCCAACCATGTGACCTTGTGAACTTGGAAATCAACCAACAAATGTAAGAAACCAGATTAAGGGGATAACATGAGACTTTTTATTCTTTCCACTTCCCACCTCTTAGAAATGTCTCAGATTTCTACGTATGGATGAAGTTCATGCGTGTGTGCTATGTGAGTGTGTGTGTAAAAGGGTGGCATTAAATTGGGCGTGTGTATGTAAATTGATCTGACATCTTATTACCTTTGGTTTGAGTAAGGAAGTACTATACATGTGGAGTTGGTACTGCCAGTCTTGTGCTGGATTATGCTTCTGGATCCTGGTGTAATTATCAGGCTGTGGAGGTGTCTTTGGTGGTCCAACTCGAGCGCTTTACCCAGTATCATTAGAATAGTGAAACATTAACATGGCAGCATTACAACAGGGATTTTAGACAAATTCAAACTTGCTACAAGTTTAAATCTGTGTATGTGGTTTTAATTACAGCAGCACTGTCCATCACATTGCTAAGCTAATGTTAAAACCATTAAACCTGTCATGTTGGCACTGCTCATGATGTGGAAACCAGGAGGATACAACCGTTTATTCACGAGGACTCAACATACCAAAACTGTTATCAGCTGCTATACCAGACCAAAAACATTTTGATGTATGAACAGCACTTCACAGCAAAGGTTCCACTGTGCAGAAGTGAATTATATTTCTGCTTGACTGTCTGTAGTGTTGATATAATCTTGGATTGCCATCAGTGCAGTAGAGGATCACTTTTAGTTTGAAGGCCAGTGGTGCAACGTGGGGAAACCTTTCTGCAATCTCTTTTCCTCCATGTCTGGATCCTTAAGTCTGTGTTTTTCTTCATTTCCTTTTTGTCCCCCAGTCTCCACCACACACACTCAATTTTGTTTCTCTTGTTATCTCAAAGTCCATCTTTCCGCCTTCCTCTTTTCTTTTGTATCCAGCAGTCACAGTTCATTTCACCACGTAAGATTTGTTACTAATGTGGGTTATATGTCCCCCTACCAGTTCACTGTCCCTCCTTGTCCCCCTGTCATATCCTGCCCCTCCGAAACCAAAACATCAGTTGATCCCCTGCATATGGCAGGGGAAGGTAATCTGGGCTGTTCCAAAGACACACACACCCTGCATAGAAATTCAAGTTAGATTTCATCCAACATTGAGTCAGCTGCAATAACAATGGAGGATCCTGTGAGGATCTTGCATTTCGGTAAATGAAAGAGAAACGTGTGAGAACGTTTCAGTTGCCAAAGTCAAGCTGTCTATGGTGTGTGTGCATGTGTAAGGCATATATTAAACTAATTAACATTTTGTCGAAGACGTTATTGCGCATATAACATTGAGTGTAGTGAAGAGAGGAGAGGAAGATGACCTTATTTAGCCCTATGAGTTGCTCAATATGAGGGACACAGAGAGAGAGAGGGACTCCATATTAAACAGCATCTGTGATACAATGCTGGCTTTGTCAGGTGGGAGGTGGAGAGGGTAATGCTGGAATGTAAGGGGAGGGGATGTTAGTGAGAGACAGAGGGATGGAGAAAGGGAGAGATGAAGACAGAGAGAGGATAGGCGAAGCAGAGAAACAGGCGCTAACACACTACAATTCTCAAATATTAAGCACATTAAATGAATTTATGCACTATAACCACATATCTCATGCTGCATCATACTTGTTTCCAAAACCAAAAATGCAGAAAACATTTCCAAAACTAGCATTTTCGAAATTATGGATTGCGTAACACCCATGGAGTAATTTCCTTAGGAGTTGGCCATGTTGCACATAGATGGAAAAAGATGCAACTGGGCACCGGAAATGACAACTTTTCTGCAATGTCATGTAGCTTTCTGTGTCTGCGAAGCCTGTGCAAAGAAGCTGACCAGACCAATAAGTGAATCTGTGCACTCTTCCTTGAACTCAAGCGGTGCTCTGCTGTCTTTCCAAAAGGGTCTTTTGCGTATGAAAGCAGCCAAATTTTATTTCTGTAGCCGGTCTATAGCTAGTTACCTTGACTGCAGCTAATGTATCATTATTCCCACCCTCATCTCCATTAGTTGATCAACTCAACAAAAAATACCTTGAACATTACTTTAATCATTGCAAACAAGAGGATTCAGTATGCACATTCAATTGAAGCTTTAACCCAAGAGCTAACAGTAAAAATCAATGTGTAGAAGTGAAGAAAATGACATTTTCCACATTCATGCCTACTGTTTTTGATTTTTGTTGTTTAAAAATACAACACACACACGCACACACAAGAGACTTAACATCCCAACTAGTGCTTTAAAAATGTCTGTTCCAACTCACTGACATTAACAACAGTTGGATTTTGTCCTGAGATGTGGTTATGAGAATGCAGACTGCAACAGCAGCTGACAGCAACAATAGTGCAGAAGGTAATTGAAACAGAGAAGGACAAAACAGATGTAGAGGAAATCAAAAGGCACTCGACAGAGGCATGAAAGCAAAGGATGAAGAAAATAAAAAGGATGAGATGAAGCAGTCCGCGAATGCTGGATCTTTCCTCCTGGTTTTATGAGTCCTCTCTCTATCTTCCATCACTCTCTCTTTTTCCCTGGCCCCATATTTCTCCCTTCTTCTCTCTGTCTCCATCACTGTCATCCAGATGCAGGGCAAACTGAGCATTTTTTGGACTCAGCTGTTCTACAGATGGGATCAAAGACAGATTGCATGTGCATGCACTTTCATGTACTAGTGTCCATGATGATTTTAAAAACATTGTGTATTCATGATGTTGTTTTTGCTGATTTCAATTATTCAAAGAGCTAGTTCAGGGGTACAACAGATTTAGGATTAAAGTTAGTATTAAAAGTAGGTCAGGGCAGCACGTTTAGAATGTTTTGCCATTGGTCAACTTTTCCATAAGAGGAAATATATATCTTTGAAAACGTTCCCAGTTTATCATCTCATTCCATTCCAGGTGTTAGATTGTGATGATGTTTACTTTACTGCCTTATGCATTACTCAGATGTATTTCCAAGAATGCCTATAGGGACCCCTCAGGATACCAGAGCTGAAATCTGAAAATCTAAAAGGGGGGTTGACACACCTCACTGCTCTGCTTAAAGTAGAGCATAACAAGGCCAAAGGCTTGTCTTGACCTGCCCAGACTGGAGCTCACCTGGTGAAAGAAGAAGAAGGGGGGCTATGGAGGGGGGGGGAAGAACAACAGAGGTACAATGAGGAGGAACGATGGAGTAATGAAAAGAGAAACTACGTACATGTATATGAGGGAAGGTCAAGGTCAAGGTCAAAAAGTCTTTATTGTCCCCGAGGGGCAAATTGGCCTGCAGCCATAAAATACGGCACAAAAACAAGAGTCAAGGAGGTGGGGGAAAGGATACACAGGAAGCAGGCCGGAGGAGAAAGTAGAAAAAGAAGAAGGAATAGTCCCCCTTTGAATTTGAGTTTGACCTCCATTTTTCATCTGGTCTCTGTAGCACCGTTGCATTTGTCAAGCTGATGTTGCCATCATAACCTGCGTGTTTGCTTTGTCTACAAATCACACCTTAATGTGATAAGAAAAGAGCGGATGTGTGACTTTATTTGTGGTTGTTGGTGTGTGTGTAGGGGTTACAAGGGTGGTTGAATTGCAAAGAGTAGTGTGCGTGTGTGTGTGTGTGTGTGTGTAAGTGTGTAGTCAGAAAGGGTGTCAAAGCAGCAGAGGAAGTGACCTCATGGAGGAAGCTGGTGCTGAATTAGAGGAAGTGGTATAGGGCTGATGTTGGTTTCCGCTTCCTCTGCTGGTGATTTGAGGAAAGACAGGAAAAGAGAGGGGAGTGAGATTAAAAAAGCAGGAGGATGGGACATAGAAAGGAGAAATGGAGGAAAGACACGAGGAAGAGAGGGAAGAAGAGATGCCAAGAAGGTTGGGGGCGTTGGAAAAACTGTTGAATAGAAGAGAGCCGTTTAGTGAATTATGGAAGAAAAATTAAAAACAAATAAGGTACTAATAGTGAAAACTGTGTGAGGTGGATAATGCATATTATTACAGTTACTTAGAGGAAGGGGAGTATATCAAGAAGCGAGAAGAGGAATACAGGAAGGAGATGAGAGAAGGTGGAAACGGAAATGTGATTGCTGTGGTTTCCCATATGCTGTAATCATCTCTGCTTTGGTGAGATGCTTTACACGCATCCACGTGGGTGTGCGTGCATGTGTTTGTTCCTTTCAAAGTGTGTGTGTATGTACACACAGATAGCAGCGAGGCTGTTTATTGAATTGAAGGGTACCGCAGGGGTTGTTCTTGGTGCTGGATCTCAGCGTGATTACGGTACTCAAACAAATGCACACATTTTTGATTTTCATTCCTTTAATCTCACAGTTTTTTCCACTTCATGTTTCATTCTCTTCCTCTTATGCCAGTCTAATCCTGCACTGCTATTTCAGAGCTTTCTCGTGGCTTCCTACTCACACCCACCCTCAAAACACTTGCATTGATTTCTTTATCTTGACTCCACTGATAGAAAATAAGAATAGTCATCACACCAAAGCCCCACTTGTGGGCCCCTAGAGGTGTTTAATACATCCCTCCATGTGTTGGACAAAACAGAATCCTGATGATTTTGCTATTCTGAGGTTTGTCCTGCGGAGGATGCTTGATAAAAATGCTAAAGTCAAATGGGTTGAGAGCATGAATGTGTGTTCACATCTGTGTGTTAGATGTTGATTTATTTTTTTGTGTATGCACACATTCACATTTTGGCCCCACGGTGGGGACATACAGGTCATGGAACTGATGGGCATCACTATCATTTGGCTCTGCTGCTCGTTGGGTGAAAAACACACACACACACATTCAAAGCACCAGGCATGTGGCAGATCATAGCCAACAAGTCATGGGAACTCATGTATTCAAGGAGCAATTCTACCAGATCTTCCCATTGCAAACCAGTTTGTGTGTGTGTGTGTGTGTGTGTGTGTGTGTGTGTGTGTGTGTGTGTGTGTGT